>APFE030001929.1:835-11322 GCA_000404065.3 Pinus taeda | reverse complement strand
GATAAAATGGAAGAATTGACAATAAATATGAATAAGTTGCTACAAGGAATGGTCACTAATGGTGAAAAGGTACTAAAGGAAACTCATGATGAGAACAAAAGAAATGTTAATCATGATTCCATAGACTCTAATGTTGGATCGAAGACCCGCCATATTCTAAAAATTGATATGAGGAAGTTTGATGGAAAGGATCCCGCAACATGGATATTACAGATGGAGCATTTTTTCGATCTCAATAATGTGCAAAACACACAAAAGGTACGTATTGCAACTTTATATTTGGAACCAAATCAGTTTGTATGGTATCAATGGCGTTGCTCTCGTAAACAATTTATCACTTGGGCAATTTTTACGGAAGAATTGATAGCACATTATGAGGATACAAAAAGCAACACTTTTTTTAGCCAATTGATAAGTCTCTAACAAAAGGGTTCAATAATGGAGCACATTGAGGAGTTCCAAAAATTGAACATAAGGGTAAAAGATATTCCAGAGGAGCATAGGATTGATGTGTTCATAGGGTCTTTAAAGGATAATATCCAACATGATGTTCACCTTTTGGAACCTGATTCATTAGAGAAGGCATTCAGTTTAGAAAAATGGAAAGCAAAATTATGGCAACCAGGAAGCATACTAGTCACAACTATAAAGATGGAAGTGTTGTTTCCCTTAGTCTTCCACGACCTATAAGGTTGAGACCACAACAATTGGAAGAAAAAGAGCAAAAGGGCTTTGTTACCGTTGTGATAGCAAATACACTAAATTTCATAAGTGTGCTGAGAAGAACTTATTCTACATAGATTGTGAAGAGGAAGAAGAAAAGGAGCAAGAAAGGTCGAAAGAAGAGGATATACTCCAGGAACAAATCCTAGATAAAGAAGAAATGAATCCGACCATTTCTTGTAATGCATTGGCTGGAATTACCACTCCTGAAACCATTAAGATAGAAGGACAAATCAAGAAGAAAAAGGTAATAGTGTTGATTGATTCAACAAGTGCACACAATTTTATTCATTGTAAGATAGCAAAAGAATTGAATTGCTTCTTATATCTAGCACCAGAGTGTCAAGTGATGGTTGCAAATGGAGGAACAATAAATTACTCTGGAAAGTGCCATAATATCAAGTTATCAATGGGGGAATATGTATTTACTAGCCCAATGCTTTCCATTCCAATGGGAGGTGTTGATGTTGTACTAGGAGTCCAATGGCTACAATCCTTGGGTATAATAGATTTTAATTTTCAAGAACTTTTCATGAAATTTTGTGTCGAAGGAAAGGAAGTTGAATTAAGGGGTATTGCAGGGAAACCAGGAAAGATAATTAGCTCTAACGGTATGACAAAGCTTCTAAAAAGGAACAAAGGGGTGTAATTGCACAATTATGTTCGCTAGATGTTCCCACATTGGAATCATCTATTTCTCCAGATCTCCAAAAAGTCTTGAACAATCATTCCAAGGTATTTGAGACGCCCAAAGGTCTCCCACCTATTCATGATCATGATCATGCTATTCATCTAATTCCAGGAAGTGTTCCTTCAAACATCAGGCCGTACAGATATCTCTATGCCCAAAAGAGTGAAATTGAATGCATGGTTGCAGAAATGCTAGAGGCTGGTATAATTCAACCGAGTCAAAGTTCTTTCTCTACTCCAGTAGTATTAGTGCACAAGAAGGATGGATCATGGCATATGTGTCCAGATTATAGGGATCTCAACAAGCTCACTATTAAAGACAAGTTTCCCATTCCTGTCATTGATGAATTACTGGACGAATTGCATGGATCAATTTACTTCACCAAGTTGGATCTTCATTCAGGATATCATAAATCAGAATGAAGACTGAAGACATTCCGGAAAAAGCATTTAGAACTCATGAGGGTCATTATGAATTTTTGGTCATGCCTTTTGGCCTTACCAATGCACCTTCAACTTTTCAAGGTTTGATTAATTCCATTTTTAAACCATTCCTTAGAAAATTTGTGTTAGTATTTTTTGATGATATACTAATATACAACAAATCTTGGAAGGATCATGTTGAACATGTTGATAGGGTGCTACAACTATTGGAGGAGAAGCAATTATATTCAAAAAGATCCAAATGTTTCTTTGTAGTACAAGAGGTGGAATATCTGGGTCATATTGTATCTCATGAAGGAGTTAAGGTAGACCCTAGCAAAATTAAAGCCATTAAGGAATGGAAAATCCCACATCCATAAAACATCTGCGAGGATTTCTCGGGTTGACAAGGTATTATCGCAAGTTTGTTAAGAATTATGGGAGAATAGCAGCACCTCTAACAACATTATTGAAGAAAGATGCATTTTCATGGACTCCAGAAGCAACAAAGGCCTTCGAACATCTTAAGAGGCAATGTGCCAAGCACCCGACCTTAGCTACATCGGACTTCACAAAAACCTTTATTGTGGAATGTGATGCTTCAGGAAATGGAATTGGTGTTGTTCTAATGCAAGATGAAAGACCCATTGCTTTTGAAAGTCGTCCAATCAAGGGAAAGTTTTTACACAAAGCTATTTATGAGAAGGAAATGTTGGCAATATTCCATGCACTTAAGAAATGGCGACCCTACCTAATGGGAAGACACTTCAAGGTAAAAACGGATCATGATAGCCTTAAATACTTTTTAGAACAAAGATTATCATTTGAAGAGCAACAAAAGTGGGTCACAAAGATGTTGGGTTATGACTTTGAAATCATCTACAAAAAAGGGAAGCAAAATGTGGTGAAGATGCACTCTCAAGAAAGGATGAGCATGTGGAAGCGTTGTTGTGTGCCATTTCTATTATCCAACTAGACTGGATAAATGAAGCAAGGGAGGAATGGAAGAATGACGAAGAAATGTGGGAACTTATTCAAAAGTTACAACAAGATTCCAGTACGTCTCATACATTTAGCTGGCAAAATGATTCGTTATGGTACAAAGATCGCTTATACCTTTGTAAGAATTCCCACCTAAAACAAAAGATTCTTATGGAATTGCACACTTCTTCCTTAGGAGGGCACTCAGGATTTTTAAAAACTTACCACCGGGTTAAGAAGGATTTTTTTTGGGATGGCCTTAAATCAGATATTCAAAAGTTTGTGGCGGAATGTTTGGTTTGCCAACAAAATAAAGTTGAAACAATTAAGACACCGGGTCTATTACAACCTTTATCCATTCCAAGCCAATGTTGGGAGGAGGTTTCAATGGATTTTATCATAGGTTTACCCAAGTCTGAGGGAAAGAGTGTCATCATGGTGGTAGTTGACAGACTTACCAAGTATGCACACTTTTGTGCATTATCACATCCATTTAAAGCCAGTATAATCTCCACAGCATTTATGGAAACAATTCAAAAGCTACATGGAAATCCAAAGATTATTGTAAGTGATAGAGATCCCATTTTCACTGGAAATTTTTGGACAGAATTATTTTCTTTTCTTGGTACTCAGTTAGCTCATACCTCATCTTATTATCCTCAATCTGATGGGCAAACTGAGATAGTAAACAAATGTTTGGAAGGATATCTTTGTTGCTTTGTATCTGATAAACAGACACAATGGGTCAAATGGTTGCCTCTGGCTGAATGGCGGTATAATACTTCCTTCCATACAGCAACAAAATGACCCCATTTATGGCATTTTATGGATATCAGCCACCATCCATCACATCATATTTAAGAGAAAATTCTAAGGTTCAAACAGTGGAACATCACATCGAACATCAACAACAAGTCCTCCAACTCTTAAAGGATAACCTCGTGTTGGCACATAATAGAATGAAACAATAGGCAAATCAACATCGCAGCGAAAGAAGTTTTGATGTAGGTGATTGGGTATTCCTACGGCTACAACCATATAAGCAAATGTCCCTCAAGCAAGCTAAGAAGGATAATAAATTATCACCGAATTATTATGGTCTGTAAAAGGTGTTGCAAAAGATTGGTACTATGGCATATAAATTGGAGCTTCTTGCAGCTTCTCGATTGCACCCAGTTTTCCATGTTTCATGCTTAAAGAAGGTTATAGGCGATAAGCTCCCAGTTCAAAAAATATTGCCACAACTTGATGAGAAAGGAAAAATTATATTGGAACCAGAAGCAGTCACAGAAACAAGAACTCGACAGCTACGAAATCGATCAATTTCGGAGTATCTTATCAAATGGAAGAACTTATCTGCTAAATATTCCACATGGGAGGATGAGAATTTTATACAGAAGCATCCAGAACTACTCAAGCGTTGAGGACAACACTTTTTTGAAGGAGAAAGGAATGTTGGGTCCCTATAATACTAGTGACTACCCCATTACTATTTTAGTTGTACCCCTTATTAATATTGTTGTGCCCTTATTGTCCCCATATTGTTATTACTGTGCCCCATAGAATCCCTCTATTGTTATTTTTGTGGCTTTATATTATTATTGTTAGGTCGCTGGGTACTTTGTGACTCCTAGACTCCTATATATAGAAAGGAGGTTTTGTCATTTGAATCATCCAAGAATTCTTCATTTATGTAATGTAAAGGAGGTTGCCCCCTCGAAGAGGCTGAATTTTAAGGCGTTGATATATCTTTTCTATCTTTTTCTTGAGATGGTTTCATAACAATTTCCCTGGTGGAGAGAGTTTTTTTTTATTTTTTTCAATGCCTGACAATTCATTTTAAAATTAAAATAATAGTAATCTTGTGAATGTTTATTGCATCGGTGAGTGCTCTGACATTGTCACTGTTATGTTAGCACTATGCTCAATTATGTGATAATTCATGTGGTTGTTTTGTTAGTGCTTTATTCAATGATGCGAGAATTGATGTGGTTGCATCTTGTTTCCATAAGCTCTAGCGGTGGGGCTGAACAAATGTTGAATTAATATTATTATGTGTGGGAGAGAAGAGGTTCTTTACATAGTGAATGTTGTGATATTGATGAATTATGTGGTAATTGGTATAGTTTTGTTGTGCGGAAGAGTATCTGGGAGAGAATCGAGGTATTTTTCACTGTGTAATGAATGCGCAGAAGGATTTGTATTTTTAAATTATTATTTAGGAACGTTTTTTCCAAGTATGGAAATAGTTGTACAAATTTAGTTGTTGCTATGGTTGCAGGGAACTATTATGGTAATGATATGTTTGATGATGCGAGAATTCATGCAGTTGTAGATTGTTTGCATAGGTTTCTCTGGGATGGGGGGTAGGGCTGAACAAATATTGAACTAATATTATTATTTTTTCTTGTCTGTAGTATAGAGTATGTGTGTTTATCTTTTTTAATTATTATTTAGCAATGTTTAGGTGCTAAAAAACTGTAATTTCATTTCATGTGTAGAAAAAGTGTTGTGCAATAAAACAAATGTGTAGAAGGTTGTCTTTTTTAATTACTATGTAGCAATGTTCTTTGGAAGTATGAAAGTAGTTGTATGGAGGTGATTGTGTGAAGCTAGTTGTTTGGAGGTATCATGTGCAGAGGGATTTGAGGTCTTTTGCGTAGACCTGGGTGTTAAAAAATTGTAATTTCAATTCCTATGAAGAAAAAATGTTTTGTGGTAAAATGAACATGTGGAAGGCTTTGTACTTTTTAGTTATTATTTAGCAACGCTTTTTGGAAGTATGGAAGTAATAGTACAAGGGTGGTTATGTGAAGCTATTTGTTTGGAGGTATCGTGTGTAGAGTTTCGAATGTCAATTAAGGGCATTAGGGAGTGTGGAAGTAGATATGCGGACAAAGTTGTGCGGAGGTTGTTGTGCGTGTGCGGATGTTATGCTAAAGTTTTGTTCAAATTTTAGTAAGATCATATATATATATATATATATTATTTTTTTTCCGAAGAAAAAGAGAACTTTTTATTAGAGATAAAAAGTTACATTGCATATGCATCAGCATCACTGTTTTAACTGTATCATACAACCCTCAGAAAATGGCCCTACCCAAAAGCAGATAAAAGAAAGAATAAAGGAGCTACTTCTGTATTGCGAAGAGCAGCCCCGAAAAATACCCAGTTGGCCTATGTCTTCCTTCCCTTCTTCTTTTCCACTTTTCGCCAACCATCCATGGTGGGAGTGGAATCAATAATGGCAAGTTGGTTTCCCTCTGTATTCATCGGTTGCTCCTTGTCTGAATCTGATCCCTCAGGACTGTGGCTTCGTTTATTACCATTTATTTCCAGCTGGAGCTCTTGTTCCTTTTCCTCGTTCATCTCCTTATCCTTATTTTCCTGTTCTTTATCCTTTGTTGTATTTTGTTCTTCTTTTTTTTCTGAAGCTGTCTTCTTGTATACAACATCTGTGCTTTTCCATCCTTTCGGCTTCTTTGGTTGTTGCTTGCTCTTCATGATGCTTGGGCATGCATTATACAGATGGCCTGTTTGTTGACATCCCCGACATCTGAAAGCTATATTCTCATAGTCCAAGGATTGTTTCCACTGTGTATTATTGAAGTTCAGGATAATGCTCTCAGGTAGCCCTCGGCTGAGGTCTACCTCGACACATATTCTGGTGAAGGTAAAGATTCCTTTTATATATCTCTCTCTGTCTATCTTTAAAATTCGCCCCAAAGTATTTCCAATTGCTATTAGAGCCTTTAAATGCCAGAAGTGTAAGGGAAGATTATGCATCCTAACCCATACTGGCATCCTTGATACCACCATGGTATTGGCATCAAATTCAGGAAACCAAGGTGTAATGAAAAGTCCAACACTGCCCCACAACCATGGCCCTTGGTTGAGTATTGTTTCCTTTTCTTCTTCTGTGTCGAAATTTACTATAAAAAACCCCTTAGGATATAGGTAGATTTGGCAATTTTTTGTCCAAACCGAGTGGATCCATTGATACAATGCATCTGTTTTAGGCCAAAAGCCGTTAAATCTACAAATAACTGCATTTTTTTGTAGATATGAATAAATAGCATTTACCTCTGGTATTTCGATGGAGATCGATGGGCTCTCTGGCATTTGATCTACAATGTACTACCCCGGAGGTTCAGGGACAGCTGTGTGGTTTTTCCCTTTGCCCTTTACTGCTTCCTTAAAGGACCCTTTGCTTTGTGAGCTTGTTCCAGCGCTTGCAGCGCCTCCTCGAAGTCTCATATTGAGAATGATTGTAGATCCTGGCTTGATGTTATATTCTTGCATGGTGATGTCTTCCTGCATCGATCTACCCTTGTTTAACAGATGATATACCTCAGCCGGGTAGCCAGTCTGGTCGGCGATCTTAGTCTTCAGAGCTGAAACCCTGTTGCTGTCATGAGTCCAGATCACAATTGTGCTTCCTTTCGGCATCTTTACAAAGATTTGGAAAACGGACCTGACAACCTGGGTTGTCTTATTTCTTGTCGGATCTAAGTCATCCCACTTCAGATCTGCACAGGTTGTCCAGGGCCTATATGCCTTCTCTGCGGAGATGTTGAAAAAGGGAGCCTCTGTTTGCACAGGGACCAGACCTAATCGCCCGCCCCATTTTTTAGCAATATCTGTTAAAGAAAGCCATAGCGTGGCGATTTGTACCTCCCTTAGCAGATCGAAGGAGGACAGAGGAGAGATCATCCATATCTCTTTCCGAATGACACAGTTATTGCTTTCTAGCCAGGTCGGAACCCCCCGCAAGTTAGATCTGGTTGATTTGAATCGGCACGCCCAGGGTTTTGTGGAAAGGAGCCCCGATCCGCCGAGAACAGGCCGAGTTGAGCCGGAATATGACCGATCTCCTGCCCCTACAACCTTTGAATTGAGCCATGTGTTTTCCCTGCAGTGGAGCTGGCCATAAACCAAGAAAAAGAAAACGGATCTGAAATCCCTTAAGCCAGGCGCCGAACAGATCCGAAACGCTGATCTCCGTGGGGAACGTCGGCATAGCACCGACCTTCTGATATTTTTGCAGCTTTTTCGTCTAGCTTCTGATGATCCCCTTCCACCGTCGTGGGCACGTTGGTTGATTCCTCTTCGACCATGAGATGCCATGGCTCGTCCAGAGCCAGCAGTTGTAAAGTTCTGTGATCGCAGACCTTCATGGCTGCGGCTTCCCTAATCTCTTCGGCCGTCATATATATATATTATATATATATATATATATAATAATATTATATATATATATCTCTTATTTTATTATTATTTTAGGATATATTTCAAAGTATAATCATAATTTATACCTGTTTCCAAGCTAGTTGTTTGGAGATTTCGTGTGTGGAGTTTAAAATGTTAATTAAGGGCATTATTGAATGCAGAAGTATTTGTGCGAACGAAGTTGTGCGGAGGTTGTTGTGCATGTGCTGATGTTATGCGAAATTTTTGTGCAAAGTTTACTAAGATAATAAACATACAAATCTCTTTTTTAATCTTATTTGGGGACACATTTCACAACCTGTCCTAAGTACACACTTTCTTTATTGATCACTTACTAGGCAAGTAAATATTGTTATGTTTCTACTTCCATACGTCCATCCTTGTCACATGTTCCACACATTGTCTATTCACCCAAGAATGCTTTTTTCACATATATGCATTTTTATTTTGTGCAAAGCGTACAAAAATAATGTTTCTAGATTTGATGTTTTGGTGCTTATGTGGTTTTCTCAATGTCTGAGCAAATGTGTAGTCAGTGAATTGAATGTTGAGATGACTTGTATTTATCTGCAGATATGTTTTCTATTAATCAGAATAAAAACATTGAGATGATGGAAAATTTGGATGGCGTTTTTATCTTTCTAGCATGTTTTAGATGCAAAATAGTGGTAGGTAGTGATTTCTAGGGAAATGAGATTGCAAATATTTGAAATAGCTAGTATAGTAAATGGGAAAACACTACTTTCAGTGATATACAAAACAATGGGGTGTGTTGTAGGTTTTAACCCCATACAGAAATTACCTGCATGCAAATTCTAAAACACAGAAAATAAACAATGCAAGAGCATAACACATAAAAACATATACACAGATATTTTCCCCTAGATCCAAAAACCGGGACTACCAGCTTGATTTTTCATATATTCCTTTCAATGTTACAATACATATTTATACACGCCGAAGCATCCAATACCATGGACCGAAAACGATCGCATCCAAAACCATGGACCAAAAACCATAGGTAGGTTCGCCCAACCTAATATAGGGTCCAAAAAAAATTTCTCGGGGCGCTGCTCCAGACCCCGTAAAGGGGGGCTACGCACCCCCCTCAAACCCCTTAGATAGACAGGGCTGCCACCCCCCCAAGACCCCCCTACTATGCAATCAGTGCAACGTAGGTTAGTCTTGGAAAGAATATAACACAACCCAACATTCTCCCACTTGTTGTTTTCTTTCCATAGGAGAGCTTAGTCATTTTTCCAGCCATGAAATGCCCATTGTTTCTCTACACCAAGAGAACTTCTTAGAGCTCAGAGATTTTGTTAATGCATCTATGGTATTCTTCAAAGTGTCCACCTATACTAGCAACACCTTTTTGACTTCTATCATATCGCTCACAAAGTGATACTGAACATCAATGTGCTTTGTCTTTGAATGATAAGCAGGGTTCTTTGCCAAGAAAATTGCACTTTGGTTGTCACAGTCTATTCTTATAGCTTCCTGTACTAACCCCATACTTGAACACAATCTCTGCAACCAAACTGCTTCCTTTCTTGCATGAGTGGTTGCCATGTATTCTGCTATGTATTGATATGCCACTACAATGTTCTTACTCATCAACTGCTACACCTTCAAATAGGTTAAAACATAACCCACTGTAGATCTTCTCAATCCAAATCTCCCGCCCAGTCTCATCAACAAAGCCACAATATACAAAAACCTCTATCAATCCTAGTCTTCTTGGTAGCACAAACCAATAATCACTAGTGCCACGCAAATACATGAACACCCGTTTCACAGTTGTCTGATGCTCCTCCCTGTTTTGACATAAACCTCTTAATACTCCACTGCATGTGCAATGTCTAGTCTAGTACAGACCATTGCATACATCAGGCTACTGACTGCACTTGCATATGGAACATGGGACATATCCTCTTCCTCTTCTTATGTCTTGGGACACTGTTCAGTAGATAACTTTACACCTACAGGAATAGGAACCTTCACCGATTTCTATACTGCATATTAGACCTCTGCAATATTGTCTCAACATACTTCCTCTGGTTTAACTAGAGCTTCCTATTTGCTTGATCTCTTTTGATTTCCATGCCCAAAATATAGTTTGCAACAACAAGATCTTTCATGTCGAATTTGGAGCACAATTTGGTCTTCAAATCCTAGATAATTTCTTTGTCATTTCTAACCAACAACATATCATCCACATACAAGACCAGATAAATAACATGGTCACCAATTAATTTGAAATACACATAGTGATCTTCTTTGATTCTGGTGAAGCCAAGTCCCCATACAAATGTATCAAATTTTTGACACCACATCCTTGGTGACTATTTTAACCCATACAAAGAATTCTTTAACTTGCATACCAGTTCTTTCTTACCCTTCACCGCAAAGCCTTTAGGTTGCTTCATGTAGATCTCCTC
>APFE030001927.1:926-19957 GCA_000404065.3 Pinus taeda | reverse complement strand
ATATTTTTTATTAAATTAAAAAAATTAATTTCTAAACACTTAATTAGACAAAAACAAAAAAGGTCTTATTTCATCCTTAATTTCATTTCTCCTATTCTCACCGGTAAAATTTGTCATCACTCTGAAAGTGTTGTTATTGACGGCAATAAGTCTCACCAGACTCCTTATCCACCTTTGCACGTACACCTGGCCTGGTTAACCAACGTCGTCGGGGTTGCAATTGATTCATTTGTGTGTTGCATTGGAGTTGTATTGGTGTTAAATGGTGTTCTTCATTTATGTGAAGAATGTATTGAAAATTGTGATTAAATTTGCTTGCCATTAAAGCTCTTCATTGAGTTGGAGAACCTTCATGTGTGTTAATTGAGGTGCGTGTTATGCTGGTATGAATTAACCAGTGAATGACATGATTCTTGAAAAAGCTCGTATTCCATTGATTATAAGATACATGTTTTTTTAAGGGGCCAATATATATATATGGCATAGTATGATGAATCGCTTATGGTGAATGTTACGTTGAGCTCCATCCTTATTTTGTATTATGGTATGTCTTTTACATGTGCATTAGCCTTCTTCTTTTCTTACCAAGACCATCCTTGGTGCATATATGAATCAATTATGAAGATCATAATTCTTTGGAGCCATAATTCATACATGGATCTCTCCTTATAAAGTTCATATGTATGGTATGACATGATATGAATAATGGCATATGAAATTCAATTACATATATGGTGTAGAGAAGATATATGTTGAAGGGTATATTTGAGAGCTATATCTTTAATTGGTGATTTTTTGAAGACATAACTAGATAGTTTTATTACAAAGACATCAATCTTTTATTGCAATTATTATAATTATTTCGAGGCCAGATTAGCTTATATGATGTATTCACTCATCTCCATAGTGGGAGTAGTTCTCACTGGAAAAGAGAACTACCATGAGTGGTCCAAGAAGATAAAACACACCATTATTTTCAATGAGTTGTGGAAAGGGTTTTGTGAAGGACAATGAGACAATGCACTTGAAAATCCTACTTCAAACAAAGATCTTGCCATTTGGGAAAATAAGAACATCAAGGCATATGCCTTGATTGTAGAATTAGTAAATGAAGAGTTGAATCATCATATTTTTCCATTTTCAAATTATTTTGCGGCCTTAAATATGTTGAAATAATTATATGACTCACACTCTGAGCTTACAGTTGTTCCACTGATGATCAATTTATTCAATCTTAAGTTGAAAAATGATGACCCTCTTGCCTTAGCTTCAGAACTAAGATCCATTATGCATGGCATTAAAGCCACTAGTTTTGAAATAGATGTTCCTCGCATTGCCTATGTCAAGGCACTATATCCCACTTATTCACATTATCTTGAGTCATTGCAAGCAAGTGGAAAACTTAAGTAGATTTCCTTTGACTCCCTTGAGAATAATTTTGTTGAAGGAGAGAAGGATTTTTGGAAAAAGATAGCTCCTCGGTCTTCTGAGTAATTTGTGTGACTTGCACAAAAAAAGAAGAATCAAGGACAAGATTCTTCTAGAGGAAGACTTGGTTGAAGAGGAAGAGTAAGGAAGAATTTTAGAGACAAGAGGGTAGACATTTCCAAGGAAAAAAGTGTGATCTTCACTTCATACAATATAATAGAAATGGACATGATGGTTCCACATGTAAGCTTTCTTGTGATAGAATTGAGTAGGAAAGAAACAAAGAAAAAGGTAAAACACCTAGTAAATGGAAAGGAAAATCACCCAAGTCCACTCATTATGTTGTGGCACATTGCAACATTGGAGTAACTGAAGACTCAATGAATGCTTCACATGGTTCATGGAAATATGTTTGGTTTCTTGATTTAGGAGCAACTTTCCACATCTTTCAGATTAGATTTCTTTGAAGAATTCACTAAAAATGTTGATGGAGTATTCTACTTTGCAGACAAATCAAAACTCAAGCCATCAAGGCTTGGCACCATTAGGCTCAAATTTCCTGGTCTTCCAAACTTTCTTCTACATGATGTTTTATAACTCCCGGAGTTTAGGATAAATTTGTTGTCTTTGGTCCACATTGGCACTCCATTCACATATTTTATGGCAAGGTTGATGTTAGAAAAGCTTCAGATCACTCACTTGTCATGATTGGGATAGAAGAAGAAATAATTCTGAAGTTGTAAGGAACTGTTGCTCGTGCACATAAATTTTCATACAGTTCTCACTATGATGAAGGTACATTTCCATCAACTCTTTCGTGGCATGCTATATTTGGACATCTAAAGTATGACAACCTTCGTTTGTTGAAGAAAAATGGTGTGACTAGTTTTCCTACAATTCCTAGGAAACTTAAACAATGTGATGATTGTATCTTAAGAAAGCATAACAAGTAATCATTTCATGATTCTCATTCCAGAGGACATAGAAAATTTGAACTCATTCATTCTAATTTATGTGGTCTGATGCTCGTTCCTTCTAAAAATGGTAATAAACATATGATGAAATTTATTAATGACTACACCAGAATGTGTTGGATTTATTTATTGAAGAACAAATCTAAAGATTTTGAAACGTTCAAGAACTTTCATGCATGGATTGAAAATGATGCACAATCCCATATTGGATCTATTCGTACTGATAATGGAAAATAATATACTTCAAATGAATTTGAAAATTATCTTCGCCAACATGGGATCAAACATCAAATAATTGTTCCTTATAATCCCCAACAGAATGGAGTAGTTGAAAGAATGAATAGGACAATCTTAAAAATGGTACGTTCGATGATGTTTTTCAAGAATGTTAAGCTGATTTTTTGGGTTGATGCAATTCTATGTGTTGTGTATATAAAGAATAGGTGTCCATATCATGTTATCAAAAATAAGACTCCCTATGAAATGTGGTATGGCCACACTCCTTTGGTGAGGCATCTCAAGGTTTGTAGTTCCACCTATTATGCCTTGATACCTAAGGAACAAAGAAACAAACTTGGTGCATGGAGTCACAAATGTATCTTCTTGGCATACTCAAATACCTCCAAAGTATATTGTCTCTCTATTTAAGTGAATAAGAATTTTATAATATCTAGATATGTGATCTTTCCTAAATATTCCAAGACTGACAATGTTGTTGAGTTGCAGCTTGATCGCTTGGATAGATTCAAACATGCAAAGTCTTTTCAAGAGTTTGATAATGATATTCCACATCTTGAAGGGGGGATACCTATACTGGATCAATTTATGGAAAATCCTTTTGAATCACTCTCTCCCCCTCATGAAGCTCCATCCATTGATCAATATGACATTTTGAGTGATGTGATTGACAGAATTGGGAGGCTAAATCTTGATTCAGCCCCATCTCAGCCAACTAAGCAACTTGGACCATGTCAGAAAGGTCATCCAAAATGGCTGACAAATACACTTGAAAGTGTTGGCCCTAATGAGTTTGAAAGATAGGAACAATAATTTCAACCAGACATAATGGAGGTGATGTAGACGATCCTAATTCACTTGTTGATATGGATGTTTCTTATGATTGTGAACTAAATTTATCTACAAATTTCAAACCAACTTTTTTCAAAGAAGTCACTTCTCATGATGAATGTAAATAAGAGGATCAACCAGCGTCCATATGTCATTGTTTATCAATGCAACATATTCTTTCAACATCAAACCAATAGGCTACAAGTGGGTCTTCAAGAACAAGTATAAAGCAGATGGCTCACTTGACAAGCGTAAAGTCAGGCGTGAGGCAAAAGGTTTTGTACATAAGGAATGGGTTGATTATGAGGATACCTTTGCTCCACAACAAAATGGGCTACCATTTGAACACTCTTTGCTTTGGCAACTCAGAACAGTTGGAAATTCCATCAAATGGATGTAAAATTGTTTTCTTAAATGACGATCTGAAAGATAATCTTTTTCTGTCCCATCTAGAAGTATTTGTTGTGAAGGATCAGGAACACAAAGTATGCAAGCTTGTAAAATCCTTGTATGGCCTCAAGCAAGAACCGCAAGCCTGGTATAAGAAATTGACTGAGCATCTTTTGAAACTCAATTTCAAACAGTATGACCTTGATGATGCAACTTTGTTTTTCAAGAAAGTTGGCAAAATCGTTGTGTATATTGTGGTGTATGTAGATGACCTTCTAATGATAAGGAATAATGAGAATCACATTGCATCCATAAAGAAAGAACTAAGGAAGAGTTTTGAAATGACAAATTTGGGCTATGTTCACTACTATCTTGGTATTGAAGTAACCCAACATCCAAAATTTATTCTCTCAAAAGAAGTACATTGGAGATTTGTTGAATAGGTTTGGCATGGCTGAGTTCAATCCTTTGACTAATCCAATGGAGTAGAATTTAAAGCTCACATCTACTGAAGGAAAAGAATTTGAGGATGCAACAAAGTACAGAAAACTTGTAGGAAGTTGAACAACTTGTAGGAAGTCTCAACTAGCTGACTACTACCAAACCAAACATTTCATTTGTTGTTGGAATCCTCTACAGGTTTATGCAAAAGCCTTGTGAGGATCATTGGTCTACTTCAAAAAGAGTTCTAAAGTTGAAGGGAACTCAAAACTTTGGACTCAAGTATACACAAGTGGATGACTTCAACTTGATTAGATATTCTAATTCAGATTTCAATGGAGATAAATAAAGTGGAGTATCTACTTCAGGTTATGTTATGAGTCTTAGATCAAGAGCTATCTCCTGGAGGTCACACAAATAGAGAGTTCCAACCGATTCCACAACTGAGGCAGAATATCTGCAAGCAGTTGAAACAATGAAGGAAATTGATTGGAAGATTTGCAGGAGAAACAAGTGCATTCAACTCCTCTTTTGATTAAAAACACTTCTGCAATAAAGTTGGCCAAGAACCCAAAGTTCCACGATCGAACCAAGCACATTAATAAAAAAATATCATTTGATTCGACATCATGTTGAGGCCAAGACAATCCACCTATGACATTGTTCCACACATGAGAAGATTGCATAAATATTCACCAAAACACTTGGAAGGGAAAAATTTGAAAGATTCATAATGATGCTTGGACTCAGCAACATCCCTTCATATTAAGGGGGGAATGTTGACACTTAATATTGGGATTAGGGAAATCCATGTACATATTGTAAAAGTTAGAAATAATTAATTCCTACTTGTCTATGGTTGTAATTCTTCATTTGAGGAGTTTGTTCCTACATAATAGGAATTTAGTTTCTCCTAATTTAGTGTGTGGTTGAGAGAATCTCTCAACCACACTATTGTACGTCTAAGATAGAATTCCTATCTTGAGACTATTGCTTGTATAAATATGTGAGTAAATTTCCTCATTCACATAATAGAATATATATTTGAGTGTGTGCTATTTTATCTGTAAATAGCAAAATAAAAGAAATTGAAAGATGAAAGATACAATGGGAGATGAAACCCAATTGTCTCCCTCTCCTTGTATGTATCCATGCTTTCTCTTAATGAAAAATATAAATGATTTGTAAAGTTACCTTCGTGGCCTAACATGAAGGAAGCTTTAAACCATCTGCACATGTTTCAAAGATTTCTTTCCCTGATGAATTATTGGGTTCTTTTCCTTTATGATTAAAGTCTTTGACCGAAGGATGTTTTAAGTTCTAGCTTTGAGGCCTAGCACAAACATTTTCCATGTAAGGCTTTTGTTCAAGTAATTTTCCAAGGGTTTTAAGTATTTCACTATTTTTTGTGCAAGGATGTTTTAAGTTCTAGCTTTGAGGCCTAGCACAAACATTTTCCATGTAAGGCTTTTGTTCAAGTAATTTTCCAAGGGTTTTAAGTATTTCACTATTTTTTGTGCTTCCTCGCGATTTTTTTCTCTTAGGGTTCTTTAAAACTTGAATTCCTCTCTACTGTAATCGTCTCTCTGTTTGTACAAACGTGGAGCTACTATGAAGCTTTCATCCACAAATCCTGCTATTGGTATTGACGCTTTCATCCACAAATCCTGCTATTGGTATTGACGGTTAGGGTATACAAAACCCAACATGTAAAAACCATAGGTTTTAGGGTTAATTTCCTTCATCACCTTTTAAAATCACGAAACCCTTCTCCCAGTTAATTTATTTTTATAGGGTATCAAGGTTACCTAGCCTCAGTTACCATGAGCCACAGGTAACGCCCAAATCTTCTTTTTTTGTTTCTTTTAAAATATATACTTTGGTTCTTATTTACGGCAAGAATGGACTACATGAATCTCCTCGTTGAAATGAATTTTCTTCTTATAGGAACTAAGAGTTTCGATGTTCAACCAAAGATTCCCGTGAGGTAATATATGAATCCTTTAACCAAAGATTCCCGTGAGGTAATATATGAATCCTTGAACCAATTGCAGGGTTTGAGAATTTTAAAGGTTGTGAATATTAAGTTTATCCCACTAACAAAGGCCTTTTTCATTATTTTTCTCCAACCTAGTCTTACTGCTACCATAGGATTAGCGTGAATTTGTACATACTCTAGGTTATTATGGGTTTGTTCCAGGTATCAACACATTTACTAATTCTTTTTTTTTTCCTTTTTTCTTATATTATAGGTGGGTATGACCAGGTGATATATATATTGGCCTATACAATCGTGGCCATAGCTTAGCACAATTTACTATGTTTATGTATTTTTTCTTTCCTTTCTTATATTATAGGTGGGTATGACCCAGTGACGTGGCCATAGCTTAGCACAATTTACTATGTTTATCTATTTATTCTGAGATTGATTTTGTCTCAACTTCATCTGCATACACTACAACGTTATATTGAGTCTAAACTATTTCACATAGCCATATATGTATATGCATTTTCTTGTATATATACAAATTTTTTCTTACTTTCATTATATGGGAGTACTTTTGTTTATTTCTTTACCTACAAACTTTATTCATATCTATATATGTCGAACCTTATACTGATATATTTCTTTTCTTGGGTTCTGAAAATAGAATGGCATATGGCATAATTGCTAGTGACTGAAGTAAATATGCTCTTTTTAGCTATCCTTTACACTTAACTATTTTATTTTGAGATGGGCGTTTTTCCCTTTTTGTTTATGTGTACAACTATTCCTATAATTTTATTTAAATTTTCTAGTGTCCTCTCACATAGGTCACTTGTTCAAGATTTTATAATAGCTTGTACGATTTACCTAGAAGCATGCATTATTTAAAAATAAACTTTATTTCTTTCTATGTATAATTATTTAGAAATAATATTCATTTTGAAATTAAAGATAGTACCAAAACTCATAATTAAAATTCATATAAGATCTATAATGTGTTTGACATCTTATACCTAATAACTTGTTATTTTATCCTGCATAACCAACCATTCTCTACCCTTTTCTTGGTCATCACATAAATTGAAAATATAATTCTTAAACATTTACATACATAGTAACCTAGTTACTTATCTTATTACCTTTACTTATTTGATTTTCTTCGTGATATCTTCTAACCCAAACAAAGTCAAACTTTATGAGTATTATTGGTATAATTAGCTTAGATACAAGGTTTCATCTCTAAGGGTTTTCTGCCATGATTCTTCAAGAATTTCCATACTAAATCAAGAACTGCATTTTTCAATGGGTAGTAGAAAGGATATTTCTATACAAGCCCGAGACTTTGCTAATTTTTCTTATAGTATCTAGCAGACAATTCTTCTTTTTCTTGTTTCTAGAATATATAATTCGAGAAATAATTGATGTGAAAATTTTAGTTGCCTACCTAAACATCTTACATGTTCAATTATTTATTCCTCTAACTTATACATACATATATATCATGAATGGAAAAGACTACATAATTGCGCGCTCATTATATTAATGCCTATTGTCATTTACCAACATTATATTTATATGGCTGCATTAATTTTATGTAAAAATAATATTTATATACTACTAACCCAGTGCATGTTTTTCCTAATTAAAAAATCTTACATGTTTTTATTTTGTGTAAAAATAACATATAAATGTTTCCTTGATCTCAAAAGAAGAAATATTGAGATCATCTATTTTCCTCTACAGTTAAATGAGTTCCATTTTTAGCTTCAAAGTGATTAGTATGGTGGCTTACATTCCATATAAAAAAACCACTCCTTTCTTAGCTTCTTATTATTTTCTCCATTTTTTATAATAAAAAAATTAAATATGATTTACACTTCATTGTTGATCAACACTTATGTAGCTTTGTATATATATATATATATAATAATATATATATATATATACAATATATAGCTTTTATTATTATCTCTATTTTCAGAAAAGTTTTTAAATTTGTTTTACACATTTATAGTTGACGAAAGCAAACACACACGTGTGTTATAAAACTTTATTCGAAATAAATTCAAGTTAATGTTTATATATATTATAACTCTAAATTGCAACTAAGGTCAATATTTGGTCTCATGTATGACACTAAATTTGGATGTTTTTAGAAAACCCATGACCTTAAGTGAGACCTAAAATTGCTTTTGTTTGGCCAAGATGATGCAGGAACATCCGGACACCTCAATGAAAAAAATTAGAGGAAGAAGACAAGTGGACAACCACATGGACAGCTAGGTCAACCTTGAGCAAGATTCGGTTAATGAACTAATTTTAGTTTAAAAAATCAGTTAAAACTGAATGTATGTGTAATAAGAATTGAAGGATTCATGAGGAAAAAAAAAAAAAGGAGAAAATCTTGTGCATGTAAGAGAGGGCAAAATGTAGTTGCTGGAGAAATCTTGATTAAGGCTAAAATGCCTTAAAATTGTAATCTAAGGTTGTACATAATAAAAAAGTGTTTTCTGTGAACTTGTGTCTTTATCTGTTTTTGTTGTTTTTCGGTTTTCTTTTCAGCTGAAAATGAAAGTGTGAATGCCACAAAATAGGCATGTCAGTATGCAAGGTTTTCGATAGAAGTTTTGTGATGGATTGAGCACTGAATCCTGGCGGTATATTATGAAGAGTTAAATTACTTGCAATTACAGATAAGGAGGGAATGAAGAGAGCCGCCTACAAATTGTGTTAAAACTTTGATGTGTTCACCATGGATAGCGCTACAGAGAGTACAGTCGGCCGATGATGTGGAGAACCAACTTTGGAAAGTGTTGTCCCCATCATTTAGGAATTTAGAGTGTTTTCATTTTTCAGGTATTTTGTTTGCAGCTGCCATGATGTTGAATGGGGAAGATGAAGAGGAGCTTTCACCTGACGAGCAGTTCGAGCGCCTCTCAGACGCGGACGCGGTGGTGTTGTGCATATTGAATAGAGTAGGGGACATAAATGCGATGGGGCAATGTTGCATGGTGTCATGGTGGTTCAATGCTCTGGTGCTGCATGCAGAAAACGTGGTGGTAAAGGTCGATAGCATCATATCGGGTGAAGATGGTGGCGGCCTTAATATGAAGAAGAAGGAATACTCACCCACCTGTTGCGCTTTGTTGTGGGCAACATCGTGAAAACCTTGCAGTTGTTGCATCATCTTATTGTGAATCCTAGAGAGGTGAAACACTATGCTGGAGAATATGGCACATCAGCATAAGAAGAAGGGAGGGAAGTTGGAGCAATTCAAAAGGCTGTGGAACTTGCGCCAAGAACGCGAACAAGGCTAGAGAGATGTCTTTCCTTGTGGTTGGATCAGTGGGAAGTGTTGCACAAACCATGTTGAGAAGACTGTGAGAAGGTTTAGATAGGTTTAATGGACCCATAACCCACAGGTCCCAAGATCGGACTTATAAAAATTTTGAAAACAAAGAGACCCAAGAATTCGTTTTCATCAAAGTGGTATCAGAACGGGAAAAGATTTCCTGCGAAGAGGATTTTATTTTATTTTTTTGCATGCAAAGAAAGAAGAGGTACAGTTTTGTTGAAGATTTGTAAGCTTGTAGTTTTTTTTAATTTTATTTTGTGAAGGTGAGAAGATTGTAGCAAACCTGGAGCAGGAGTGCTCAATTGGTTCGAGAGGAGAGAACCGCGGAGATGCCGGGAGGACTAAGCTCAGCAGAGAAGCTTGGTAGGGCATCTGGTAGCAGGGAGGACTTGTTATGGCAGAGGTTTGGTTGCAGCTCACAGAAGGCAGTTCCACTGACGAAGTGAAACAATGAGTAGAATTGCGAAGGAAATGCATATGATCAGGAGGTCATAATTTTTTGTACCTCGGGAGCATATGACCAGGAGGTCATAATTTTTGTACCTCGGGAGTCTGATGCAGGAGCATCCGAACACCTCAATGAAAAAAATTAGAGGAAGAAGACAAGTGGACAACCACATGGAAAACCAGGCCAACCTTGAGCAAGATTCGGTTAATGAACTAATTTTAGTTTAAAAAATCAGTTAAAATTGAATGTATGTGTAATAAGAATTGAAGGATTCATGAGAAAAAAAAACGAGGAGAAAATCTTGTGCGTGTAAGAGAGGGCAAAATGTAGTTGTTGGAGAAATCTTGATTAAGGTTGAAATGCCTTAAAATTGTAATTTGAGTTTGTACATAATAAAAAAGTGTTTTCTGTGAACTTGTGCCTTTATGTGCTTTTGTTGTTTTCCGGTTTTCTTTTCAGCTGAAAATGAAAGTGTGAATGCCACATAATAGGCATGTCAGTATGCAGGGTTTTCGATAGAAGTTTTGTGAAGGATTGAGCACTGAATCCTGGTGGTATATTATGAAGAGTTAAATTACTTGCAATTACAGAGAAGGAGGGCATGAAGAGAGCCGCCTCCAAATTGTGTTAAAACTTCGATGTGTTCACCATGGACAACGCTACAGAGAGTACAGTTGGCCTATGATGTGGAGAACCAACTTTGGAAAGTGTTGTCCCCATCATTTAGGCGTTTAGAGTGTTTTCATTTTTCAGGTATTTTGTTTGCAGCTGTCATGATGTTGAATGGGGAAGATGAGGAGGAGCTTTCACCTGACGAGAAGTTCGAGCGCCTCTAGGACGCGGACGCGATGGTGCTGTGCATATTGAATAGATTAGGGGACATAAAAGTGTTGGGGCAATGTTGCGTGGTGTCACGATGGTTCAATGCTCTGGTGCTGCAGCAGAAAACGTGGTGGTAAAGGTCGATAGCATCATATCGGGTGAAGATGGCAGCAGCCTTAATATGAAGAAGAAGGAATACTCACCCACCTATTGCGCTTTGTTGTGGGAAACAACGTGAAAATCTTTTAGTGGCTGCATCATCTTATTGTGAATCCCAGAGAGGCAAAACACTATGCTAGAGAATATGGCACATCAGTGCAGGAAGAAGGGAGGGATGTTGGAGAAATCCAAAAGGCTGTGGAAATTGCGCCAAGAACGCGAACGAGGCCAGAGAGATGTCTTTCCTTGTGGTTGGATCAGTGGGAAGTGCTGCGCAAACCATGTTGAGAAGACTGTGAGAAGGTTCAGATAGGTTCAGTGGACCCATAACCCATAGGTCCCAAGATCGGACTTGTAAAAATTTTGAAAACGAAGAGACCCCAGAATTCGTTTTCATCAAAGTGGTATCAGAGCGGGAAAAGATTTCTTGCGGAGAGGAGTTTTTTTTTTTTTGCATGTGAAGAAAAAAGAGGTATGAAGAAAGAAGAGGTACAGTTTTGCTGAAGATTTGTAAGCTTGTAGTTTTTTTTAATTTTATTTTGTGAAGGTGAGAAGATTGTAGCAAACCTGGAGCAGGAGTGCTCAATTGGTTCGAGAGGAAAGAATCGCGGAGATGCCGGGAGGACTAAGCTCAGCAGAGAAGCTTGGTAGGGCATCTGGTAGCAGGGAGGACTTGCTATGGCAGAGGTTTGGTTGCAGCTCACAGAAGGCAGTTTCACTAACGAAGTGAAACAGTGAGTAGAATTGCGAAGGAAATGCATATGACCAGGAGGTCATAATTTTTTGTACCTCGGGAGCATATGACCAGGAGGTCATAATTTTTGTACCTCGGGAGTCTGATGCAGGAGCATCCGAACACCTCAATGAAAAAAATTAGAGGAAGAAGACAAGTGGACAACCACATGGACAGCCAGGCCAACCTTGAGCAAGATTCGGTTAATGAACTAATTTTAGTTAAAAAAATCAGTTAAAACTGAATGTATGTGTAATAAGAATTGAAGGATTCATGAGAAAAAAAAAAGAAAAAAGGAGAAAATCCTGTGCATGTAAGAGAGGGCAAAATGTAGTTTCTGGAGAAATCTTGATTAAGGCTGAAATGCCTTAAAATTGTAATTTGAGTTTGTACATAATAAAAAAGTGTTTTCTATGAACTTGTGTCTTTATCTGTTTTTGTTGTTTTCCGGTTTTCTTTTCAGCTGAAAATGAAAGTGTGAATGCCACAAAATAGGCATGTCAGTATGCAGGGTTTTCGATAGAAGTTTTGTGAAGGATTGAGCATTGAATCCTGGCGGTATATTATGAAGAGTTAAATTACTTGCAATTACAGAGAAGGAGGAAATGAAGAGAGCCACCTCCAAATTGTGTTAAAACTTCAATGTGTTCACCATGGACAGCGCTACAGAGAGTAAAGTCGGCCGATGATGTGGAGAACCAACTTTGGAAAGTGTTGACCCCATCATTTAGGCGTTTAGAGTGTTTTCATTTTTCAAGTATTTTGTTTGTAGCTGTCATGATGTTGAATGGGGAAGATGAGGAGGAGCTTTCACCTGACGAGTAGTTCGAGCGCCTCTCAGACGTGGACGCGGTGGTGTTGTGCATATTGAACAGAGTAGTGGACATAAAGGCGCTGGGGCAATGCTGCGTGGTGTTGTAGTGGTTCAATGCTCTGGTGCTGCAGGCAGAAAACGTGGTGATAAAGGTCGATAGCATCATATCGGGTGAAGATGGCAGTAGCCTTAATATGAAGAAGAAGGAATACTCACCCACCTATTGCACTTTGTTGTGGGCAACATCGTGAAAACCTTGCAGTGGCTGCATCATCTTATTGTGAATCCCAGAGAGCCGAAACACTATGCTGGAGAATCTTTGTTGGAGAATATGGCACATCAGCACAGGAAGAAGGGAGGGAAGTTGGAGCAATCCAAAAGGCTGTGGAAATTGCGCCAACAACGCGAACAAGGCGAGAGAGATGTCTTTCCTTGTGGTTGGATCAGTGGGAAGTGTTGCGCAAACCATGTTGAGAAGACTGTGAGAAGGTTCAGATAGGTTTAGTGGACCCATAACCCACAGGTCTCAAAACCGAACTTGTAAAAATTTTGAAAACGAAAAGACCCCATAATTCATTTTCATCACAAGAACTCATTTTTCTCATAAGGACAAAGGTTAACTATTGAAAAATTGAAGGCATCTAAGAGGAGTTGAAGTACACTTCATTATGGATGAGAAATAATAACAAGTTTAATGACCTAAGACCAAGAGGTATTAAGCAATAATGGAAGTTTGAACACTTACAAACTAGTAATGACTCATTTCAAGTGCCATTGCTTTTCATGGATAACAATGAAAAATTAACTGCATTTGTAGATAACAAATGATTGATGGATATTCTCACTATCAAATGGTCATTGACTTATGATAGCCTCATCAATGACTACAAGGGACATGGTTTTCTTGTGATTACTATTTAGGCTAAAACCACATTTTGGCCCTTAGGTAAGACTTCAAACTATTTTTTATTGATTAGGAGCTTATCTTTTTGGAAGGTAAGGAAAAATTTTAATGACCCAAGAACCAAAGGCATCTAAAAGGAGTGGAAGTATGCTTCATTGTGGACAAGAAAGAAGAAAAAGGCTAATGACCCAAGTCCTAGATGCATCATGCAAAGGCGTAAGTTTGCACCTTTACAAACCACCGAGTCATTTCAAGCGGCCTTGTTATCATTGAATAACGAGAGAAAATCAACTTGTATTTGTAGATAGTAACTACAACTACTAATAACTATTCTCACTATCAATTGATCATTAAATTATGATAAACTTTGCTAAATAAAGTATGTATAATATCAGTATATATATATATATAATAATATATAAAATTTTGTTTTTTATAAACTATATTATCTAAAATATATATATATAATATACCAAGTAAAACTTAAACCTAACCAAAAAAAATTAATATTATGTTAAGATTCTAAAACATACATGTTTACTTTATAATTTTAGGCTTCTCATTTATTTTTTTCATTATAATTATAATGATCAGAATAAAAACAAGAGCCATATAGATATATTTTCTGCATATGTATGTTAAAACTTTCCGATGTTAGTGTTACAACTTTCTTTTCGAAGGTCTTGTTGGATTTGCTTATCATTGTAATTTAGAACCATTATGGGTCAACAATAACTCACATATCATATAAAATTAGTATTTCAAATACAAACTGCCACAACTTAATAGCCTCAGGTTCCATACAATAGGAATGACGGAATGACATATAAAAAAGAAAAAAACATTTCTTCAACAATCCTGATTAATGTAGTAAAAATCACTATCCTTACAGATTAACTCTTCACAGGTTCTTTTGTGTCAACTCTCATGCCTATATTTCTTTTGTGTAAACTCTCATGACTTGATTTAACCACGTCAGATTTACGCTTCTGATGTTTTGGCTTTTCTTATCTATTGATTTAACAACTGAATCTTTAACCCGCGACTGTCCAATGCTCTAACTCAAATCCACATCATCTCCACGTGGACTGTTTTCCACGGTTGATCTCTACATGCATCAACGATACACCTATAATCTAGAACTTCATTTCTATTAAAGGTTTAGAGTGTCAAATTTTAATCACGACCATCCATTCAATAGATCCAATGGCCCTTCTCAAATCCGGTTTGTTCGTCTCCCACCTAAATCAATTAAAGTTGGAAAGTCAACCGTGGATCCGAAAGGAATTATAATTCGCAAGTTCCTCCTGAAACCCGCCTATCTTCGATTCCTCCCTCGCTTCGCTATGTCTTATTGCTGCGGAGGAGTTAAGCACAATCGCATATTTTAGTCGGGCTTTTGGGCCTAGAGCGAAGGCGGAGGAAGCTGATGGCTTCCATCAGGGTTGGAATTTGGAATTTTTTTACCAAGCAGATAAGGTTGTTTTTTTTTTTATTATATTTTTCATCAAGTAGTTTTATGCTAACAAATTTGCTTTTCATGAGTGATATTTTGATAATAAAATAACTCTTCACCAATAAAAATTTGATTAAAAAATAACTTTCTAGAGATATAGTTATATTTATATTAAGGAAAAAAAAAAAAACAAAATGACCATCACACACAAATGACTTATTGAATCCTAAATCTTGATTTGAAATTGCATGGAATGCTCACAATAAAATCTCCATAACCCTGAAATCAAATATTATTGACCCTAACATGTCGTGGCATTTGTATATATGAGATATGACTAATGAGATCATATGCAACATATAAAGTGACCAACAAAATAAAAGTATTGAATGTTATCAATAAGAACTAAACAATAGATTAATTAATTATATGGTTTATGATAAGATTTACATAATCTAATATATACTATCAAATTTAAAGATAAAGTATATATTTGATAGCGTATATTTTAACATTTCTTTGGATTGTGGGATATATACTAAAATCAACAAAGATTAAACACAGTATTTAAACCTTTTAAAAATTAAAAGACTAAACTTATAACAAATAGATATTGTGGATCTCTTAACATCATGTTAAAGGATTATGTTATAGTTTCCTTTTTAATTATTACATTCTCAGAGAACAAATACTTATAAGCATTACATTCATTGAGTCATGAATGAACCACTATCAAGATTAAATATTGGGAGATAATGTTCCATGTATCATTTTCCATCCATTGCAACCCACTAAAGCAACTCAATTGGCAATCCCATGAAGGCAACTCAATTGGAAATTGCCTGTTATGAAGTACTATGTAAGCAACGGCATTCCAAGTTCAAATCCCTCATGGATGAAGCAACCATAAAAGAAATCAATTTACATATTTTACATTTTATTTTAGATAACAATGTTTTTTAATATTTGTGAGATAAAAAATGAATTTAATGTGTTTTTAATGTTTGCAATGGTATGATTTTTTTTTGCCAATGTTTTTGTCCTAATTTCCAAATTGCCAATGATTTCTTTCCAATGCCAACATTTACAACAATGCTCTCAGCAAACTTTGTACTAAAAAGTGGTGATTTTTTGTTTTCATGTGCTGAAAATATCCCTGTTAAATCTTTGCCTGAGATCTTATTGGGCTCCAACATAAAATTCGAGAAAATGCTTAATTTTGCCATTAAAGATGAAGGAATTTACCATTTGAAAATTAGTCCTAAATGTATAAATCGTGTTAGCAGCTGGAATTATGCTAATTTCTTAAAAAATTTAACTTCTTCTTATAACAAAATATGAAACACTTTCCTTTCCTTCTCGAAACTGAGAAAATATTCAATGTCAGCGATTTCGAAGGCTTCGTTTTCGTTTTCTGAGTTTGATGAGGAATACGAAAAAAATAAAGTTGACAATATTTTTT
Source organism: Pinus taeda (assembly GCA_000404065.3). Taxonomy (NCBI): domain Eukaryota; kingdom Viridiplantae; phylum Streptophyta; class Pinopsida; order Pinales; family Pinaceae; genus Pinus; species Pinus taeda. Next base: position 3,516 of record APFE030001927.1, on the reverse strand, counting down.
TATGACAAAAGAGATGTTGTCCTACTTTCAAATTTGGATGAGACTACAGTGTCTAAGGCAGGATTGGCGTTCTCTGTGAGGATGTAGAGTCTCTTGACATTACAACTAAGGTCGATGTGCTTGCACATCTCGCCTCTATAGGGAAAGGTGATCTATATTTAGTTGCCCAACTCATTAATGTACTCTTTTATTGATTAGATATGTTATATAAGATGCACTTTCCAAAATATTAGATGTGATTTCCTATACAAAATGAAGAAAATGTTAAAATATGAGCATTGTGTTCAGAACTTCCTTTGTTTACTCAATATCTTTAGAGGATTAAGATGAAATGAACAAAGCATAAATTGATTTTTGTTTTAATAAGTTGAATATAAATATACTGATAAAATGAAATCCTTAAACATTTGTTTGTGAGATCTAATATTGATCTTTGAAAGAACATGAAAATGTGGAAGGAGTAGTAATTTTCGGTCATCCAAAATAAGCACGGTTTAACAGCTTTGTTAGATCTAATCGTGCTTATATAAGCACAACAAAACCAAAGAGCAACTAACAAGTTTGAGAATGTTCCAAAGAAAATTAAAGTTTATATATTATTTTAGACATTGGATCTGCAACAAGAATAGATGCCGCATATCTTCTTTTCCATCTTACCTCTCCTCCATCCATTGTAGTTGTACAAAATCTCTTATTAAGTTGTCATTAAGATATATTTGTGTATTTATTTGTGCTCCTGCAACTTCCTTAACTTCTCTACCCACCTTATGTGTCCCTGCTTCTGCAAACTCCATCCACATCCATTGGGCCACTCTTGCCCTCCCATGAATGAACCCACATGATCATATAATCTTATGTTATGCATCCTGAACTATCAAGCTGAGTGGAACGATAAAATATAATATTATCAATCGCTTATGTTGTAAATTTAATGCTAGAAAAGTTCGAATGCAGTAATAAAGTGCAAAGACATCACCATCTACATAAGATCCAGAACATCGAATTCCATCTTTCAAAGAAACTTTGAGAGAATACGAGAACACAGTAAGCTATCATCTAGTGCGCTTAATTTGTCCCTTACCATTGCTGTTATATACCTAGGGGGGATAATATGGGGTACCAAGGGAGGTACCCAAGGTAATAATGTAATAATGGGATGGGCCATAGTAATAAATAAGGTAGTTAACCCATGTCATGTAAGGGACCACAAGTAGTTAATAATAATGTAAGGGGCCCATGGTATTAGTTGATGGTATGAGGAAACCATGGTAATGATGCATGGTATTGTATGTATGAGGCCTATATAGAGGCTAGAGACTCCACATGAAGAGATATGAAGAGAAATATTCTTGTATGAACAGGCATATGGCTTGTGGAGTGTTCTCCTTCCTTAAGGAGTGAATGTATGGTGTTGCCCTACCTTAAGGGTTTGATATCAATAAAGAAGCATTTCTATCTATTTTGATCTTGTTATTTATTGGGTTATTTCTGTTATCATATATTTTTGGGTTCGATCTACAACAAGTGGTATCAGAGCACTTTCTTGGGCACAAAAGTGGAGATTTTTTTTTTACTTTTTGCAGAATTTCAAGGGCGGCGAGTTTGCAGATCAGATCTGTAGGTTTTGGTGCAAGATTTGTAAAATCTAATTGCATATCTGTATTCTTTGTGGAAAAATAGCCGATTTCAAAAAAAAATCGGTCGAATCGGAGTCCGGATGAAGGAGATATCGCTGATCTAAAAATCAGTAGGGTTGTAAACAATTTTTCGGGACAGCGAATTTGCGGCGCAGATCTAGACCTCTTGGCACCAGATCTGCAAAATCTAATTGTAGATCTGGATTCTTTGTGGAAAAATACCCAAATTCAAAAAAAAAAATCAGTTGAATCGGAGTCCGGATGAGGGAGATATCGCTGATTTAAAATCAACTCTTTTTTCAGAAATTTTGGGTGACGACGGGAGAGTAGCAACGCAGATCTGAAATTCCAGTGTCTGAATCAGGATTTCTATCACATGGGCAAATGCAGAATGGTTGTTCCATTTCCAAAAACAGGTTATAATAGAGATTCTGAGCAATATTGACGAAACTGTGACATTTTCAAAATTTCGCCAAGTAAGTGAATTTTTTCCAAACCTTCATGGCTTCTAGCAAGGAATATTTTACAGGAAAAGATGATGGTCCTACTATTGAAGAATTCATACACAGATACAAGTCCACATATGGGACAACATATAATTTTTGGAAGTTTCAAATGCTGTCTAATATGAGAGGTGAGGCTCAAAAATGGAATTTATTACTTGACTATGACCGGTTGAACAAAATTTCAGATGCTGAATTTGAAAAAGTCTTTTTGGACAAATGGTCTCGGGCTAAGAAAAAGGAGAATGAGACACATAAGGGGTTAATTCCTACTGGTATATCCTTATTACAGATTCATGGATTGCTTCAGAAAGAGAATATCATTGTTTCCATCAATCCTAGTTGTAAACATAATTTTATCAGTGTTAATTTGGAAAAAAAATTGCAAGTCCCAGCAAAACAAATTGAACATACACAGGTTGATAATAAGGATGTTCAAGTGTACAAGGA
>APFE030001926.1:0-12598 GCA_000404065.3 Pinus taeda | reverse complement strand
TTATCGATCTCTATCTTTCCACTGCTCACCATCTTCTTTCACCACCAGAATCGATCTCACAGATCTCCCACTGAACAAGGTCTACCACAGGCCCGAGCAAAACCTCTCAGTAGCAAAGGCATCCCCTTGAAACCAAAACTGCTCCAATACCAAATGTAGGTTTTAACCCCATATAGAAATTATCTGCATACGAATTCTAAAACACAGAAAGTAAACAATGCGATATCATAACACATAAAACACATATACACAGAGAGTTTCCCCTGGATCCCAAAACTGAGACTACCAGCTTGATTTTTCATTATGTTCCTTTCAATGTTACAATACATATTTATACATGCCGAAGCATCCAATACCAAGGACCGAAAAACATCGCATCCAATACCATGGACTGAAAACCTTCGCATCCAATACCATGGACCGAAAAACCATCATGTCCAAAAAACATGTGCGAAAATCATACACAAAACCATAGGTGGGTCCGCCCAACCTAACATAGGGTCCAAAACCAAAATTTTCCGGGGTGCTGCCCTGGACCTGATAAAGTGGGGTTATGGGTGCCCTTCAAACCCCATGTTAACTACGTGGAAAGAATATAACACAACCCAACACAACAGACGACAACACAACAAATGGGGAGGACTTCGTCAACCTCTGCAGAACTTCAATCGTAGAGCGAAAGTGGCAAGGCGTGCCGAAAGGAGCATTGCACGTGACAATCACACCAGTGTGGCGTAGGAAGATGAGGTGGAATGGGTGCGAAGGTAGAAATCAGATGTGTGTACGGGTTGGAGGACTTTCGTGGTGAATGCGGCCAGGGAAGCCATTACAAAGTAGTTCGGGCACCCATCTACAATGGAGGGTACGACTGTATGCTGTACAACCATAGACCCAACTGAATCTGCACATGACAGGGGTTCGCTAGGCCAATAAGGCTGTAAACATAGTAGGGTGTGCAAAGAGAACTCTATCCACAGTCAGATGCGATGACACCAGGAAAGTGGAGAGAATTTCCTTGACCACTGCCCCTGCAGTTCGACCTGAACAAGAGGACCAGGACAAAGGAACCCAACAGTTGCGTGAAGCTATTAGGCATGAGAGCTTGAGACTTCACGAACTTGAGGAAGAGGGTCCAACGTTAAGGAGGAAAAGTGCAAGGATGGGCAAATAAATTGGAAAAATAAAAATTGAAGTCGCACAAACGGGCCGTGCGAATGTGAAAATAAAGGGACTGGACCTGGTCAACCCTCCTACAATACTAAAACGAGCCATGACCTTGCTATCATGGTTGCGACTGCACTCTACTGAATGAGGGAGCACAAAATGTGATGCGCTACTTGATTCAAAGGTACGTGAAGAGTGCCCGTAGCCTAGGCTAGCAGGGAAGAGGAAGTCTTGCATGAAGGGTACGACCGCGTGCCTAGAAATTGCACAAACCTCCTGGTTAGTCAGCCCAACTCCCAGCCAGGAATGCACATTTTTCTGAAGCAATTGAGCAGTTGCATGCATGAGTAGTCATGTTGACTAGCTCCACCAAGGACCAAGGAAACTTGACTTTCATGTATGCATGACTTGCTCTTCCCTGAATAGCAAAAGGAAACATGCAAAAGGCATCCCATGATTTAGGGAGTTATTTTTAGTAGTCAGAGGTTACATGCAAAGTTGTTTTAGAAGTTTCCCTCCAAGTGTCACTTTTTCCTAGATTTGTGGCATGCGCATCATGAGCCCAAACGTATTTATTCGACGCATCAGAGCTCATTATTTCACATCGATCTTAGAGCTCTGACATCCCATAGCACATCCAAGACTCTTTGACACATCCAGCTCAACTATTCACGGGTAAGTGGTCTCAACTTGTCGTTTTCAACATTTCTCTCACTTTTTGTGTATTCGCTTGTATGAATGTTGTTTGCTTGATTTATTTGAATGCTTGCTTTCATTTACATGTATAGTAGCGTGTCCTAGCTCTATTTTAGTTTTTGTTGCTATCTCACTACTGTCACATGCATGACACTGTTTTGAACGAACACTCGCCCAACTGATGAATCACTTCACCCACATGCATGTTAATCTATTTTCTGAATCTTTCGTTCATGTTTTTCATCCACTCTCAATCACTTCTACTATCACTTAGTGTCACCATGCATTCACTGTCTTATTTTCTTTTAGTTGCCCATCGGCGAGTCAGGACGACCTTGGCCCAGACTCTGCCTTCACTAAGACTACATTGCGTAATCTGGGGAAGGAAGGCTCTGCCTATCTCTCTATAAATGTGCATTTTTTCCCAGCACTAGCCTCCAAGATCATTTTGCCCATTTTTGGAGGACAATGACTGTTGGCCTAGGAAATTGCGCAATTCAGTCGCTCGACCTGTAGTCCTTCCTAGCTGGAATTTCCCATTACGTAATCCTAGCAGCGAATAGCCAGTCTGGATAGCTCATTGCATAGATCCAATGGCCAGTCTTGCCTCCCAAATAGTCCACACTATCTTTTGCACAGTTCTGGTAGCCACTCATAGAGCCTCCCAAAAGAAATTGCATAAGCTTGCTCATCAGTTTCCCAGGTATGTGTTGTGTCATTCCCAAAAATTTTCTTTGTTTTCGCTGACAGATTTCTTGCCATGCATGTTTCTTGTCTCTAGATCATTCAAGTGTTCATCTATCTCAATGGCTTCCAAGAGAACATGATCTCAAGATACTGATGGAAATGGACCTGGAGCAGCAGTTGAGAAATGTCCTCAAGTATGCTGATCTATGAAGATACAAAGTTGTATCTAGACAAGGACATCAAACTCAAGTGGCAAGAAGTCAATGAAACATTTGCAATAACTTTTGGGGAACACCTCAAAGACCATTCTATGTACATGAACATTCACAAGTCTAGCTTGTACTGGATTTCATGTGGATATCCTGTGTTCCCATGTGCGCACATGATACACTGGATCATCTCTCACATTGATCCCAAGACGATGACCTTGAGCATTGTTAGTGGGATGAAGATTGCGACCTTCTAGGAACATGATTATGATGATATGTATTAGATGTCAAAGTCTGTGACTGTCATGGAGACTCCATTCAGCTTACTCAATAGCAGTGCTACCTCTAGAGAAATTCTAAAGGATTGGGTAAAGGATCTAGTTCGTTTCACGATGACACCCAACTAGGTCTACCAGACAAAGATACTAAGGAAAGGGTACCAATACTTGATCATATTTTCTTGTCGACTATATGGCTAAGGAAGCACGGAAACCTTCCCATAGAGTTGGGTAGTTACACTGGACCAAGTGGCTAGAGAAGGAAAACCATGTAACTGGTTTGACATAGTAACTCATCAGCCGAAGGAGCAAGTCACGAAGGCTCGATAGTCACCTAGAGGTATACATGTAGAGATTTACATGTCTGCCTACTTCCTAGATGCAGTCTGTGCCCAACATGAGTTCTCGGGCTTGGAGTGGGTATGGTCACTGGTAGAGACTGTTGTGAACACATATTTCAAGTTGTTATTTGAATGCAGCTTCAAAGGATTAATCACACGGTTGTCTGATCATTTTTTCGTCCCTTTGTAAGAGATGATATTCGAACAATATCCACCCTGCATGTCAAAGGAAGTAATGGAGGCATTAATAGGTATTACAGATTGGTTTGGCTCACTGTTTGGAACTGTCATCTGAATGTTCAGTGTGGACAAGACTCTGCATGTTCTACCAAAGTTTTCCTTGGACGTACTGGTCATGCAGGAAGTAGCCTATCACATCTCGGCAGGGTTGACAGCTAGACTGCAGTGGAAGGAGGCACCTTGGCCCACTCTTTCATTGTGGATTGGGTTATAGGAGACCCAGAGTATCAAGCAAGCGGATGTCGAAGCAAAACAGAAGAAGAAGTTTTTGTTCCACCTCCGAAGCTACAATTTGTATGACTCACATTGCATTATGAAGGATCATTACATGAGAGTTCAGTTCAACTGGATCTATGGGGTATTTCATTGGGCCAAGGAGGACCCATGGAGATATTGTTATAATTTCTCCAGACCTAGTGAACCAGTCAGATTCATTATGGAGTGGTTAGAAAAGCAACATGAAGTAGCATCATGGAGAGCACTAGCAGTAGCAGTAGTGGCAGTAGAGCCAAGCATACTAGTGCACGACATAGGGAAGAGGAAGATTTTTGATTGCATGGAGGAGAAGCAAAGCTGCAAGTTTCGAGCAAATGTGCTTGTAGAGAAAGCAACTATGGATATAGAGGCAAAGGGGTAGTAACGCAACAAACGAATCGTGCGAAGGCAGAAGGATAAGAAGAGAATGGAAGAAGAAGAGAAGGGGTTTCATGAGCTGACAGAGAAACTTTGAAAGGAAAAATAGTTGTGCAAATATGAGAGGGAAGCGCAACAACAACAGATAAAGAAAGGGGTGCATCATGTGCAAACAGATGAAGAACTCCCCGTATAAGTAGTTGATTCATCTGAACAACTAGAAATAGGGGAACAAGGTGAACCATCGTAGGGGCAAGAATTTGCTCATGAGATAGAACATGAACTTCAACAGTTGGATGTAGACATGGAGCAGGAGGAGTTGGAACAAGGCACCAACCTCATGCCTCACCAAAAATAGGTCTTCTCACCTGCTTCAATGCATCTAGAAGAGGAGCAAGTTTTGGATGACCAAGGAGGCACTGAGATCCTTGGTGATCAGCAAGAAGAATAGATGCACAACATATCATGTGATGAATCCCAACATATAGTTATGCAGTATCGCAAAGTGTAAAATCTAGAGGATCGAACATCCTCTTGCGCAAGTTGAAGAACCAGTGATCGTGCCTGATGTGCGCAAGCATCAAGCTGCTTTGGCTGATGAAAATAGAGTGTATGCCAAAGCTAATAGCTCAAGTGTTCATTTTCTTATAGTTGAGAATGAGCGAGTGGTGAAGGAACTACAGGTGGCCAAGCAAGGAGGAGACTTGGTGACAATGTCTTCTCAAGCTGAACTAAAGAATGCAATTCTAGATGAAGTATTGTCCCTTGACACAGTGAGAATTTTACTCCAAGTTTGGTACCATGCATAAGGAAGTCATCCATCTCAACAAATGGCAGTAGCAATGTGTGAGGAGAGCACACATATTGAAGAACATATATGATGTTGTTGATGAGATGCAAACATGGACGATGAAGTACAAGGGAGCCCCACTTCACTTGCCAAAGGTGACAAGGCAAAATGTGGTCGAAATGAAAGCATGTATCCAGAGTCAGATCTAGAACTATGAGGACCTCCCAGAACTCATCACTAGCACACAAGCTTCCCATTCATGAGTATTCAAGAGCATGGATGTTGTGGTGCACATACATGCAATCCCAGTACTTGTGACTCTCACCCAGGCGAAGACCAAGAAGCAAGTCCGACTAGAGTTTGACTCGTACTTCGATGAGTTAATGTGTTTCACCACTAGCCAATACTTGCCTATCAATGCAGACATCATGTGTAAGTATGTTGTTGTTTCAACCACATTGAAGAAAATGATGCACATGCTTTCAGATGAGTTGGATAGAGGAGCTCGAGTAGTGTACCTTGATGCTATGGAGGTGAAGGTCAGGTTTCAGATGGATGTCACATGGATTCTATCAAAGACTACAGAGCTTGGCATCAATATGTTACGGTTGATCAACATGAGGATGTTGAGCAGTTCAACTTCTATAGTTGTCTAAGTGAGAATGATGTCTAGTTTGGCTTGCTCAAGACATTGTCTTCACATGGGTACATGTGCATTGTAATGTTGAGTCATGTCAAGTGTAATTCAAGTGTCAATAGTGAATGTAATAGTCATAGAGTAGGTGAAGATTCATGAGGGTAGTTGAACAGTCACAAAGTGGAATGTCAAGGGCCACCCCAACCTTTGCTATAAATAGTCCCTCATAACTCACTGTATACGCTTTTGGTTGGCCAAGCTTCTAATAAGACAATCTTGGAGAAAGCTTCGACATTATTGTAATGCACCTTGGCTCCTCCACTGCGTTATCACTCTAAAATTTCCCCAGGGTTGTTATCTTGTGTCAAAAGAAATATTAGAGGTAACCGTAAACCTACTTTTGAGATCAAAATCTAGCCTTCCTAATGCTCAAAGAGGGCTTTCTTTTTATGATTTAACTTTGTTGAGCTAATTGATATTAGGCTAGTTATTTAAGCTTGATTGGATTTTGATTTTGATTTGGTGGTGGAATCACTGACTTAGATGGATAGAGGGATGTCCTTTACCATTGGGCTATGGAGTCAAGTGTGAAGAAAACAAGACTAAATCAAGTTCTAAAGATAATGTTCACAGGGCAAGGTAGCTAAGTAAATTTGGATCTTTTAGGCTAGATGGTGAAGTGGTTTTCAATCAGGGTCAAGGAGCAGTTAAGGATTCCTCAAACCGGATAATGAAGGAAATGATAGAAGTAAATTGAAACTAGGGAGAAATGGAGGATTCCCTACTTTGGATATCAGAAGAAAACATGAAAATGAATAATTGTTCAAGACATAGTGTACTTAAACAAAATATGTAATAATATTCCAGTGATTTCATTCAATTTAGAAAACATACAAGTATGTGAAACACTTAAGAAGATAACTATTTGACAGACAAAAAATACTTCTATTAAGTAGAGTTTCGGTGTAAATCACATGAAGAAAACCTTTGTCTACGCGTTTCGAACCAACTAGTCTGGTTCATCGTTAGGACAAGTTCAGCTTGTCTTGATGATGAACCACACTAGTTGGTTCGAAACGAATCGACAAAGGTTTTCTTTATGTGATTTACGCCGAAACTCTACTTAATAAATGCTATGGATCACATAAGCCTCAATTCAACAAAAAATACTTCACTGAAGTGGCCCAACACATGAATCCTGTAATGCAATGCCTTTATTACTCAGTCCAGTCTGCTGACTTGAAAAATGGTACAATGAACCCTTAGGTTTCAGATCAATACAACTATAGAAAATTTCAGCAATCCACACTCTATACTTCGAATTATGAAGTATTTATACAAAAAATTATGACAAAATATCCTAAACTGATTTAGGAATTATTCAAGGAAACCGAAATATCCTCATGCAAGAAGATAGAGATAGATATGTAATTGATGCAAGATGTCTCTCTTTTATTGTTTGTTAGTTGCTTTTGGTCTTTGATTGTTTGTCTTCCACACTGGTTGTTCTTTTACTTTACCTTTTGACTGATACTCTTTGACTTAGTCGATCTGCTGCTTTTCTTTCACTGCTTTGTATCCACTATTTACCTTGCATTTTCACAGTAAATCATTTAATTTTTCCCAAGTCTCTATATCTGGTAATTTAATATTTACCATTCTTCAGTAGACTTCATCATCTTCTGTGTATTTTTCAAAGGTGGACTTGTTTACAAAAAGATGTTTTACCTCATGCTGGAGGTAAAAGAGGTTCTCAAAAGTCTGGTAAAGAACCTTTCCTGTAGGCATCCCTTTCATAGACTAGCTATTGGCTTTATCCTTTTCCACTTCTTTGATTCTTTTATCATAGTCTTCATGTGGCATTAACCTGTCATTTGTTGCCAATGGATTAGGCAGGCCTTTTTCCCTCAAAAAATCAAATTTGACCATAAATCTGCCTATGGGTAGCTCCATGGTTTTGAATTTGTCCTCAAGCTACATCATTAAGTTCCTCTTGGTGATTACCTTCTTTATCTCTAGTATAGTGCCAGTTCCATCAGCTATGCTAATCTCCTGCAATTCATATTTATTCTTTGAGTTAAGGAACTAGATTATTCTTGAGGCTCCCTCTGGCATATTTCCAATTTCGGTCTTAACCCTATGAATTGCTTCACCAACCTCTTTGACTAAATCATTTTGTTCAAAGATAACTTGTATAGATGGCTAGATATCATTGATAGAGTCAATGATATTGGCCCATAGCTACTCTTTTTCTTGTGCAAATGGCTCCTTCAATGATAATTCCTTTTCTAAGTTCTTTATCCTCTCAGTCAACCTATTTGACTTCTGTGCTTCATTTTTATGCATGATTTGAGCTAGTTTCTTCTCATCCTCTAGAATTTTTATCTGTTATTTAAGTCTATTTATTTCAGTGGTATGAATGGACATGTCCTCCATGGATTTGATTAGTTTAGCTGCTTCATCACTAGAATCAATTGCTATTGTTGTTGAACCTATTGTTGATGTAGTCGTTGTTGTAGTTGGAAGTGTTGTAGCTAGTGGATCTGTTGGGGACAATGAAGCTACCAAAGTTGAAGGAACTGTTATAGTAACTGTAGGAATAGCAGTGGCAATGGCTGACTCAAGGCTAGCTTGTTTCAATTGTATTAACTCATCCAAGTCCTTCTCCATTTGTTTCAATTAAGTATTTAGTTGAAGAATGAGGTCCATCATCTCATTTTTCTGGGTTTGGATTTCTAGGACCTCCTTGGTCTTTGGATGTTCAGAAGAGGGTAACTTTAGTTGCTTCTTTAGAGCAGCAATATCCTCATTTTTCTTCTTTATTAGTTTTTCTGCAGCCTTGATATCATTTGTATTATATCCAATTTCGATTACCAAGTCTTCTAGTGACTTGATTCTGTTATCCTTTACTTGTGATGACGCTTTCTCTAACTTAAATTGTGATGTGATGTTGTCTAGAGAATTTTGAAGCTTCTAAAAACTCATGGCCTTGTTGATCATTGTTGAGTATATCATTTCACCTACCTGCTTATGGAATTCAATTTGATCAATAGGGTGAACATACCTGGCCAAAACTTCAAACTCTGCCTTCCTGTAGTCTGTTGATGATTTTGGCTACTGGACTGTAACATGCAAAAAGGTCATTTGCATTTTATCAATTTTAATGTCAAAGGATGACATTAATTTATTCTGATTGTTAGGAGTCTGTTTGAAGTACTGGGCATATGTTTCAACCTTGAATGCCTCATTGCTCAACTTGATTTCTTTGTACCTTTCTTTTATATCTTTATCTTCATCCACTGGTTTACTGGATGAAGAGACTTCAATACTAAGTTGTTTTTCAATAATCTGAGTATTTGAGGAGGAAGGTTGATGAGTTTCCCATAAAAATGTTGGAGCTATATTCTTGTTAACCATTGTGTCAATATCAATGATTTCAACTGTCTCAATGGTATCTTCTTGCTCATTTACATGATTAAGGTTGGGCTTTTTCCTGTACATGATTTAAAACATGTCATATGTAGTATCCATTTCAGAGCTAGAACCTTCTTCCCTGGTTCTTTTTACATTTTTGTCCTGCATGGAAGGAGTCTATACAATGGGACTAATACCCATTTGTTCCTATAGGGTTGGAATATGCAGAAAGGAACTAGTATCTATCTGCTTTTCCACATCTAATAAGGTATTTTCCACATCTATTAAGGTATTTTCCAACCACTCTGACTGGTTGGCATATCTTTCAATGTTTGGCCTGGAGTCATGCATAAAAGGGCTTAATTTGAACTTGAGCCTTAACTTGTTTATGACTCCATTAGGGTCATACTGCCACATAAAACTGTTGCTAAACTTCATTTGTTGTAAAATCTTATCTGTTTCTTGTCCAACTTCCCTATTATTACAAATAAAAGGGCCCAACTAGTTTTTGATTTTGAAATGTGTTTTCTTCCTAGCTGACATAAAATTGGCCTCATCTGAGTTTATGACCTGCCTGAAATAATCTAATGCAAATATCCTCATGGGGAGGTATTTGGGAAACTTGTAAGGAGTGAGCTGGAATCCATATATCCTAATTCCAGTGTGGTCCTAGTATAGATACCAATCTCCTGCTCTATTGTTCTTATATAACTGCAAAACTTTTTTTATCTCATCACTGATCCTGGGTTAATTGCTACTAGTTAGCATATTTACAACTAGATGCACAAATGAATCAATGAACTCTTTGAAACTAAAAATAGTGGAATACTTTTGGATTAATGGTGTCCAAAAGATGATTGATCTGGGATGGCACTTAGTGTCGAACTTATGGATATTGACTGGAGACCTATCTGACTGAAAATATAAAAACATGTGGAACAATACTGAAGAGTATTTAAATACTCTTTCATTTGGCAACTGGATCAATTGATCATGGATTCTGTCTGCCACGAACTGGGAAAAATTGAAAATGGTTGTTGGAGGCTTTCTTTGGAAAAAATAGAAAGGAAAGCAAGTACAGTTTCATCTACAAATTCGTCGGTAGTATACCCAAGGATACAAGACAACATGGGTATAATTTTTCTGGCCTTTTTAGAGAAAATGGTGGCAAAATATGTGTTATGCCTCTATACCAATAGGTGTCATATATCATTATTGGTTTAGCTTTGAAATATGTTCATACCTTTACTTGTTGCAAAGGTTTTCCACATTTGTTAAAAATCAAAAAATCAAAAAATGTAAAAAGGTTATACCCTAAAAGAAAAATCAAAGGGTGAAAAGAATAAAAAGAGGTCAAAAAAATGAAAGAAAATGAACCCCAACAAAAAGAAAAGACCAGGAAAGTGTGCAATTCTAAATGCCACTACTTTTTTAATTTTGTATAATTAAAATTGTGTGCAGCTTGTCACCTATGCCACAATTCATGAATAGTCAAATAGTTTAAGCTTGCCTAGTTCATATTTCCAATTTCATGCTGTAGAAATAGAGAATAAAGATCTGACCAAACAGTTGAATCTTGGCAGATAAGTAGATAGGTAGAGTGAATAAAAGGAGCTCAACAGTTTAATATGAGCCCTTGAATGTAATAAGGTTAGAATTAGATAGATATCTATATGTAAAAGAAAAGAAAGTTTGATAAGGGTTTTCCAGTCTAAGTGAACCCTAATAAAGAAGTGAAAGTGCTAGGGTAAAGTAGATAGGGTAAGTAGATGATGGTTGTAAAATAAATATGTGGTGAATGATAATTTTAAATGTTTAAATCCTTTACTGTCATCACTAGGCAAAGGCATCTATCACATGGAAGGCAAAACAATTAAGCAAAGTAAAAAATAATTAACTTCCCTACTCATTTCCCCTAAATCTTCACTAATTCCCTAAGTACTAAAGGTAATTACCAAAGTTAGAGGGGCTCAGAGCATTTCTCTGACTTTTCGAGGGACAGGACCCTCGGCCCAATAATTTATAAGGCCTAAGTGCTTAAGAGCCTTCATCAATATTCATCCCCCCTTCATAAGTTATTTTCCTAATAAATCTTTTCCTAAGTAAAATCCTATTTTACTTAGGAAAAATAAAACACTCTCCATATAAACTCACATATTCACTTAGCCTAAGTTTTAAATATGTATGATGAAAATGTTTAAACTTAGCGTGCATTTCACATTCCATAAAGTCACATTAACCATTATCTAATGTTTATTATATAATTCCCCTATAAAACAACATTACCCACACCAGTATTATTATATTATACAAAAACCCCAAATCATTATATATCCCGCCCCAATGGTTAAATATAACCGTAAATTAAAAAATAAACATGATTAATTAACTAATATGTAGTTAATTAAGAACCCAACCCCACCACCATTTAATGAGGATTAATAACGTTATTTGGACTAATTAATAACTTGATAAACCAATCAAATCACCCCCGATATGATTAATCTCTTTACTATGTTAGGCCTATCCTCCGTATCCATTAGTCACTTCATCTCCTTGATGACCATCCGATCGGATCCAACAGATCTGATAGTCATCGCACATATCACACGGACCTCTACGGCCGATCTTTAGCGCACGATGGAGAGCAGTTTCGTGAATAGTACCATTGCTACATGTCAAGCAGCGTATGGAATCACACGGTCTCATCCAAATACCACCTACCCTCCACTAGTGGTGCAATGAAACCCGCTTACGGCCTCCCGCTAAAGACAAAATGTCAAGTCACCTCCCCGCTAACACCACCTGTCCATATCCTGAACCCGCCAAAAGCTTTGACTTTGCATAAAAACAAAGTTAAAACAATTTTTCGTCCTTATTTTGAAAGCGCATGCATGCAACCTGAACATTGAATTCGACCAACTCATACACCAACCATTAGCCACCCTGAAACTTGCAGTTCGACGCCGCTCCAGTCCACCATTTGCACCCAGTGAACTTACACTCCATTTCCCATCACTTAAAATAGGTATTTCCAGTTTCCTTCCAGAAACCCTATAAATACTTTATTTCCTCACAATTACTTTGAAAAAACCCAAAATTCATTATAATTCAGTTATGGAATTTAGAATTGAAGACTCCCAAGACCCTCTGCTTTCACCAATTCTACTTAAAAACCCCAATTTCCTATCTGATTCTGTTAGGATATTCCGACACGTAGGAATAGTTAAGTATAACTTGGTCTAGTATAGAGTTAGGTAAAGTGTGTTTCTTTACTATGTACATTTGTAACTTACAATTCGACGGTCACGATATGTAGTTATCTGATGGTTCATTCTCTCCTCGGTATTACCGACACTTGATCCGTGGCTTGACACCCGATTGGTCCATGAATTCTATTTAAAGCGCATGGAGGGTCATTTGTAGGTTAACCATGCATGAGAGAAGTTTATGTAAATTTTCATTCTTTTATTAATAAATTTCCTGTAGTAGCCACGTTGGCGCAGGCC
>APFE030001917.1:17050-37911 GCA_000404065.3 Pinus taeda | reverse complement strand
TGTATAAATATGTATTGTAACATTGAAAGGAATATAAAATTGAAAAATCAAGCTGGTAGTCTCGGTTTTGAGATCCAGTGGGAAATCTCTGTGTATATGTGTTTTATGTGTTATGCTCTCGCATTTTTATTTTTCCTGTGATTTAGAATTCGTATGCAGGTAATTTCTGTACGGGGTTAAAACCTACAATGACTTCAAAGTCAGCCAATGCACTTGCACCCTCAATGTCCACTATTACACCATATAAGCACCCCATGGGAATAATATTATGCTGATTTTCCATGCACAACTAAATAGAAGACCACTGTAGTGCAAGTCTCCCCATATTTTCCCATGTCTTCTTAGGAAAGACATTTGCATCAGACCCTAGATCCAAGATTACCTTCTCCATTTCATATTCACTTATATGCATAGTTAGCCTCATCTAATGCCTCGTTTGTGCCTTATGTTTACCAATATTTCTTACTGTGCACTGCTCTATAGGAGTCTTTTCCTTATTGGCGCATTTGCCTATTAAGTCTTGTAGTACTTCAATTGCTTTCTGATCACGCAAAAGCTTCATACAAGTCTCTAGAAATGTAGCGATTATTGAAGGATCTACTTCTTGCATCACATTAGTCTCTATCAGTTTTTCTTGACTTCCTGAGGTGGAGGCCTCAACGAAGTTCTTCTTGGATTCCAATAAATTCTCTTTAGCATGATTAAGGTCAAAGTCTACTTCCTTATCAGCAGACTTGCACACCCACCCATCTTACTCAGGTTGCTTACCTTTATCTGTGCCAGTTGTCATACCACTTCTCAACACAATATTTATACTTTGATCTTCTTCATAGGGCTCCAACATCATCATTTGAATGTTCGGCATAGGCTACTAGGGTTTAGCCTTCTTCTCTTGAATAGTTTCCATAAGGGTCAAACTTTTGACAATACTAACAAGAGGGATGTGTGGGGTTTGTACAATCGTGCAAGAAGTTCCCTGCTTCACCACAATTATAGCAGATTACCTGCCCATGCCCTTGACCTGGTCTAGCGCCTCTTCCTCATCCTTGGCCTTGGAATCCTCACCGCACTGCTCCTGCACCTTGATCCTAAGGCTGGTTCTCTTCCTGCATTCTATAGGTAGGGTTTATGTCCATCATCAGCTCATAACTCCTACAATGGCATAAACATGTCCAACAAATTTACAAAAATTGCAAAATAATTGTTGAGGGGTCTATACAAACTTCTACGATAGATGGAAGTTATCAGTAGAATTTTGTCATGTAACCTGACAAATAGCACAGCATAGTGCAACTCCCGCGCTTATCCCAACATTATTCTCTGGTTTCAAGGGAAAAGGCCCTCCCCTTATAATATAATTCTTACAGACCGGGAAATGGTCCTTATCATGTCCATGGTTCTTACATTTCAGACACCATATCTCAGCACGCACCTCCAGTTGAGCTTCCCTTCCTTTCTTCACGCTCTGCAACTCCAAGTGTAGGATTTCTAGCTGTGAATGAATCTGTTGCACTCTAAGGTTCGTATCCTGAATAGGCGATGCATCCAGCCTCATCGCAATCTCCAAGGCTTTCACTTGCATTGTTATTTTCTGTTGCGACAAAGGTATTCTTAAATGTGGCAAGAGTGATGCTATAAACCAGTCGCAATGTTGGGAATATGAGATTAACATATTAGCCTGCCTGATCAGGCACTTCAACCTTTTATCAAAGTCTCAGGGTGTCTCATCAACCTTCTGTCAAATTTCCTTAAATTCAATTATTGACTACACCTCTGACTCATCATTACTGAACTCCTTGTTCAAAGCTTGTTGGGTATCTGAAAATGACATGTTAGGGTTATCAGTGCAATACTTGATATACCATGTTAATGCACGATCCTATAAGGCTGTAACCAAATGCACTTTCTTAATACTATCGTTCATGATCTACAGTGCTGTCCAAATAGCATATGTGACAAACCAGAATTGTTTTGGGTCTTCAGTCCATGTTCCTTTAAAGATTGACAACTTCATCACGTTCGCCATCTTGAATGGTGGAAGTGGAGGTGGAGGGGGTGAAGCGTAGGTGTACGAGGTGGAGGTGGAGGTGTGGTGGACGGATGAGGTATCCTCGGAATACCCTGTGTAATTAACTGAACTGCACTATGCAGTGTAGTCAACATTGTCCCTTCGTCATTGCTTGAAGGGGGTTCAATGAGCAGACTATATTCTGGGTTGGATCCTTTATTTCTTCTAAAGAATATCCCGCTTCACGTAGCCCCAAGCATCAAGGTAATTGCATAACCCTCTTTTCACATAACAACATTTTAATCCTTTTCTTCAATGATTTCAAATACTTACCTTGAG
Organism: Pinus taeda; assembly: GCA_000404065.3. Taxonomy (NCBI): domain Eukaryota; kingdom Viridiplantae; phylum Streptophyta; class Pinopsida; order Pinales; family Pinaceae; genus Pinus; species Pinus taeda. The sequence goes on along the minus strand of APFE030001917.1, from coordinate 35,564 downwards.
GTACTTTCAAGATCCTTCGCTCTGCTTCACTATCGTTGATATTCCTATCAATCGAGAAATAGTTCACAAAGTCTCCCAATGTGTGATCAATCTAGTGTTTCATAGTCCACACGATATTTCTTTCTAATGCTTCAAGACGTCACACTAGTTCAAGAGTCGACACTATAGGGCCTTCGAGCCTCCATGTCCCTTGAGTATCGGCCAATTTAGACAACCATTCGTATAGTTATTCATGGAAGAAACAAAAGAATGCATCGGTCTCGTCTGTGTACAAAAATCTCTACAACCACTGCTCCTTGGATAATTTAGGGCTCTTGTTCTAATGAGCCACGAACGAGTATGCTTTTCGATCAATCTACTTATCAAGCTCTTTCTTTGTAGGAAACCATTTATCACACATCTCTTAGATAGATCTCGGTCCTAGCAACAGAACCATTTTTTGGCTTAAGGGGGTCTGACCCAGGTTCAGAGTTGTTCGCGCCAACCAACAAAACCCTCACTACTAGCCCTTTCAGCAAAAACCTACATAACACAAGTTGCAATCTCACCCAAAGCAGTATTGGGGGATGCTAGAACCAAGCTTCTGCATCCAAGGACATGTGAAAAGTGGTTCTCAAGCTCTGACAATTCAGATCTGTCTTCACGCATATTAGTATCCTTCTAGGGCTTGGTACTTTAACTTGGGTTAAATCGCTTCTAGACCTTCGCAAGGGTTTATGGTCAGTCTTTGCGGACCTTAAACAGGCAAGTTATCCACTTTTGCACATCAATAATTTAACCCTAGATCTGCCTTCGAGCAGATCTATATAACTCATAAATATCATAACAAAAATAATCCTTAACTTCGTGAACACCGATAATTACTTAAAACATGCATAAATAAGATAGATTTAGCAGCTTCGCGTTGCATTCATACATTATTTCATGAAAACATATCATGGAGCAACAAAATATAACATAAGCATAATTGAGAATGATACTCAACTACACGATACTTCTTCAAAAATCAATCTTTATTCGTTTCCATCATTCAAATTACATACTTCTTCACCGTGTGCACTCAGCTATAGGGGTCCGCGCACTCAGCTGCGAAGTTACCAAGGCCTCCTACGCACTCAACTGCATGAGCTTTCCCCTTCTCGCCTAACTACAGGAAGCAAAGCCTTCATGCCTTAGCACTTGCCCAAAACAACAAAACTCATTCAAGATTCACAATTCTTCCTTCTAAGTTATCTCTAAGACTCGCTATGACTCAACTATTTATAGGTTTCTTCCATATAATACCATGGTCTGCAGACCATGGGAGAATCTTAAAATCGACCCAAACAAGGGGCTAAGACCCCTTTGACTCCTATCTGCCTGTGCGCTCTACATCCACATTTCGTGGAGACTTTACATCTTTTATGAAAACTCATACAAAAATTGGGCTAACTAGCCCTGAAACCGACCCTATGGATCCTATCCCAACAGTATGTGTCAGCCATAACTGCATATATGTTCATCAATGCAACCTGCTCAAGGAAATAAATGACATCAACACACAATATTCGAGAAGTGAAAACAAGATTCGAGAATTAAACACAATATTTAGGAATTAAACACATGAAAGCACAAGGATCAAACATAAGATTTTATTAGCCATTGGATCACATCGCAATCAATCCACAACACACATTTGAATTTGAAAAATGAAAATCCATGTAAATCCTCCCTACCAATGAAAGTCAACAACAAAAATCTATAAAAAACCTCATCCATTACTCACTTGCTTCATAAGCTTTCATTGTACTCATCTACAACTAGAGACATACCATCAGAGACTGTGTGCACATTATAATCAGGTTTGAACCCTTCATTTTTTTTCTTTCTGTTTTTTTTAATCTTCCATTAATTGACATTATAAACTTCTATTTTTTTCTTTCTTTAATTATGTTAGTTTTAATCTTCCATTAATTTACCATATGAAGCTATTGACTGTGCAATTTAGAAGCTACTATGTGTGCAATTTAGCTATTGTGTGTGAAATTGCAGAAAAAAATTTAATCATGCCCAAAAAAGAAAACAGAGACAAAAATACGATAAACAAAACACATAGTCGTGATATTTATATCAAATAAATTTTTGATATTTTTGGATGGAGATTCAAGTCGATAAGTTTGAGTTTTACAATCAACTCTTTAATAGGTACATATTTATTTCACATCATAAAACTAGAAAAGGCACTTGTTATTAATGGTCCACCTGTGGGTCTTCAAGGCTCGAAGTCATGTCAACAAAAATACAAGAGAATCCAAACAAAACACATAGGCCAGATATTTCTATCAAATAAATTTCTGAGTTTTATGAATGGAGATTCAAGTTGATACATTTGAGTTTTACATTCAGCTCTTTAATAGGTACATATTTATTTCACATCATAAAACTAGCAAAGTCACTTGTTATTAAAGATCCACCTATAGGTATTCAAGGTTCAAAGTCATGTTAACAAAAATACCAAAGAGTCCAAAAAAAATACATAGGCCTGACAATTCTATCAAATGAAGTTATGATATTTGTGGATGGAGATTCAAGTCAATAGATTTGAGTTTTACATTCAACTCTTTAATAGGTACATATTTATTTCACATCATAAAACTATCAAAGCCACCAGTTATTAAAGGTCCACCTATAGGTCTTCAAGGTTCAAACTCATGTCAACAAAAATACCAGAAAATCCAAACAAAACACATAGGCCTAATATTTCTATCAATTAAAGTTCTTATATTTGTGGATGGAGTTTCAAGTCGATACATTTGAGTTTGACATTCAACTCTTTAATAGGTACAAATTTATTTCACATCATAAAACTAGCAAAACCACTTGTTATTAAAGGTTCATCTTTAGGTCTTCAAGGTTCAAAGTCATGTCAGGTCTAAGTTCAAAAACAAGAAATTAATGTAAAATGAAGATAACATAAAGGAGGGAGGCCTATGTTAAATCTAAAAAGGGAGGGACGCCTATGATAAATCTCAAAAAAATTGTTTCCACAGACCAAACCATTAATCAGATATCTAAATAACATTCATTGATATATGCAGGTTGCCATAAACCAAACCATTAATCATATATTCAAATAACATTCATTGATATGTGTAGGTTGCAAACACATAAATTTATTATTTAAATATATGCAGGTTGCAAGTATTGATTAACCCTTTCATATTTGAATTTCTTCTTCAAATAAGACTGGGTTTCTATTGCTAAAACAACTTCCACTGACACAAATAAATTTTAACAATATACATGTTGTTGCAATCATGCCATGATTTTCAATTGTAGATTGTATAAAGAATAGGAGGAGGCAAGGGGCCAAGGGTGCCCAATTGCGATGCACTTCATCGGAAGAGGAAATGGTGGATGCTATGAATGCTACCAATTCTCCCAATAGTGATGCTGAGAATGCCCATGTGGTGGCATATCCTGCTATCCATCCATATACCATGGAGCCACCCTCAACCAAAATACAAGGTGCAAGGTCAACGAAGAATATTAGGTCCATAAGAGGGTGGAAAAAGGAAGACATGCTAGGTGAAATTGATGACATAGAGTTCACGGGGTATTTAGTATGTGAGTCTACAAAAAGACATGGAATTGTAGCCTCAATCATACATTATTGGATTAATGGGCTTACTCATACAAAGCGTAGAGGGCATGTTACTGTTATGATTGAAGAGGAGGAGGTCGAGGTGGTTGTGTGGTGTAAGGAGATGGCCCAAATTGGACATGGGTTAGAGTTGACACAACTCAAATCCATAGTAACTCAAATTTGTCAGGGGAGGCCAAACCCCTTCAAAGATGGGTTTCATGACAAATCTTGGGGGAGTGGGTTTAATAAAAGGCATCCAGACCTTGTGTTACAAAAAATCGAGGGCCTTGACAAAGACAAGGCTTTAAATTTATGCCCTACAATTGTGGCTAAGTTCTATGAAACCATTTCTCCTACATATGCAAAGCACTCTTATGTCAAAAATTGTATCTAGAACTATGATGAAACAGACTTATAGGCTGGAAGGAATTGTATCATGCTAGTAATTTCCAAGAGAGGGAGTAGAAATGTGCCAAAAAAAATTCTAGGAACAGGGAGTAGATCACTATTCTTTTTTGTGTCAATGCAACTAGTTCTTCAATCCCAATTTTTTATTTATTCAAAGGTAAAACTAAACGTAAAAACTATATACAAAATTGTGAACCAGTTGCATGCATGGATACACATCCCCATGCATGGATGATAGGGGAACTCTTTTTGATCTAGCTAAGCATGCAACTAGGTAAAAATGTTTGATCTAGCTAAGCTTGCAAGTAAATCATTTAAAAGGGATCTAACACCTTCTAATATCAAGGCTAGATTTAGGAGGACTGGAATTTTTCCACTAAATGTTGATGCTCTTATTAATGATACTAGTTTCAGCTAGGCATTTTTTGTGGAAGGTTATGAAGAAAAGGACTTACATGACTAGGTTGATGCCTAAGAAGATGTGGATTATAAGGAGGATGTTATTGTCGTTGAAGGTATGATATCTTTTTGTCAAGGGCACTTCTATGATTATGAACATGCAAGTGAGACACAATTCATTGATGAACCAATTGTCAATAACATGGAGGTTGCCACACCCACTGAAGCACCTACTAATTATGCATGTGATATTCCAAATGAGGCAGTTGATCATGAAAATGACAATGAAAATTTGGTTTCAAATGCGAATGTAACAAGAATCAACAATGACCAATTGAGCATGCCAACCCAACTAACCCTGTGTTACACAACAATTTGTCACCGTCCCTGTTACCCCTCTCCCGCATCTTGGAGGACTCATTCCGGGACCTACGAGAAGTGACATGACTTTCAAACACTTGCATTACATTCCCCTGAACTTGAACTTCATTTTCCCTGAAGACATCTCTTGCTAAAAACCCATATAAATAGCCCTTTTTCCATTGGCGCGGTTCCACAGTGCAGCCCTCGCGCCAATGGGGGAAATCCTCTAAAGAGGGCGTGCCAGTTGGCACTCTATCACAGAGTCGCACTCGCGCCAACCATAATGAGTCGTGTTTTTTAACAAACCAACAGCGGAATATTCATCCTAACCAACTCCTGGACCAAATCTATCTTGAGTTGGGTGGTTTGGCTTCGAATCTCCATAAAGGGGAAGTGGTTTGCCACCTCTCATGGAAGCTTCTTTAGTGATAAAGCCAATCCCATGAATATTGTGGATGATCCCAACTCCCCCTCCTCTATATATAAAAGCTTGTCCATTTTCCTTAGGCAAGCTAGTTCCAGAGATTGAGAATTGTCAAGTTACCAAGAGCTTCATGCTGCAAGAGCCTTCTTCATTCCCATAAGGCCAAATCTAAGTAAGGAGATTCTTGTCCAATAAACAAGGAGAGAGAGGCTTGTTCCCATTCCCAACAAGCTTTGCAAGACATGTGCTATTGATCACCCAACCAAAGGAGGATTTGACGTCAGAACTATGGTTGTATTCTTCTTTGTTTATCATTAATAAACGACTATTGTTATGGTTCCACTCCTATTGTTCTTTGTAATGATGATGAGTTATATCCTTTCTGACTGATATATAGTTGCATCTATTGGATTTTATGTTTGTGTTTGTGTCGTTCTTCGTATGTGCAGGTGCCCATTCACGGAGATCGTGGGGATTGTGATTTCCCGGGCAAAGGAACGGGAGAATCAACTCTTCTACAAGCACTAGCGTTGGAGTCCAGGTAGGCCCTCATCATTGGTCTTTAATGTACAATTAGGAACTTGCGCGGTAGCGTTGTGCTATTGTTGCTATACCCAATCTAGGCTAGTAGGGATCGCCTCTGTCCGTAGAGGGGATTTACCTCAACAACAATTTGGCGACTCCACTGGGGAGTTAGCTTGTTATTTGATTTGTAAACTCTAGACGGAGCCTGAAGTATGGCCAGATAGCCTTCGAAACGTTATTGCTCTGCATTAGCGAAGTAGATCAATGCCACTTCAGTCAACCTCCGATTTGGTTTACGGACTGAACAACTTAGAGCTTGTCTTGCCTTTTTGGTTGTTTCTTAGTTTTTACCTTCTTGGTTAGCCTTCTGGGTTGAGTTCTTTGCTTTTTCTCGCCTCTTGGTTTACCTGGTTATTGTTGGCCTAGCTTTGGATTGCTTGTTTTTCATTTTTGCATAGCAAACTTGACTAGTGAGATTTTATAGCGTTACAGTCGTGCCAATTGGCGCAAGTTGCTCATTGACAACCCGCGCCAATCTTCAAAAGGCGCTAGTTGCAGCCTGACAGTCGCGCCAGGCCTGGGAACTTTTGAAGTTTGCTTGGTTTTGAACCTCCTGAGCTTGGTTTTTTGTTCTGGGTACCTTTTTTCGACTACTTGAGTGTGTCAAAGTCTTATTTGACTGGCTTTGATCTTTACCCTTTGGATGTTTGCCATTTTCTATTGATTTCACGTTTCTAGCCCTAGCGCATCTATTGGCTTTGTGTGTCGAGCCTTCCTTAGGTGTTTTTGGTCTTCTATTGGTCCAGTCGACTCTCTGATTTCTCCCTTGCACTTGTTGGGTGGTTGTTAATCGTTTTATTGCATTATTTGAGTGACTTGCCTTTTTTTTCACTTGAATCCCGCTTTGTTTCGCTTTGGGCCTAGATTACACAGCTCATTGGTGTCTTTGGGACTTTTCTCGTTCTTTAAAGGATTGCTTTGTGATTTAGGGATCTGAATGTGCTTGTATTGACTGGAATTTGTTTGTTATCATCTCTCAAAGTTTGTTTAGTGCATTTTTCCATCAACATAAAAGGAAAAAAACTCTTTTGCTTTGCATTAGTTAATGAGAATTAGAGCTTTTCATTGTTATTAGTGATTAGTGACCTTGAGGAAAGTTTGTTAATTTCCATTAGCTGCATTAGAGATATTCTTTGTTGTTTTGCGATCATTTCATTTTCGTGAAAGCTCTCAAACTCTCTCGTAGCTAGCATTCATTGAATGAAATGACATATTGTGGCATATAGTTTGCATTTAGGAAATTTTGAGACATTACATATGGTAAGGCATGAAAACTAAAACATAATACAAGATCCACTTTAAAATGGACTGAACGAATCTAACAACGCATTGGAACATAACGTACACTGTTTAGAGGTCTAGGCTAGAGACGTGCTTCGGCATCGTTAAACCTAGTCACTTTTGTTTCCACTCAAGGTTGGGTGATTTATCCTTCTGTGACTCAATAGTGGTCTAGTACGGATTTGTGCTCACACGTACCATCGAGTATATGGGGAGACCCCACTAGGTTATCATCCTTCATCCATAGGAAGCCATGTCTGTTGCCTTACGACCAGTAATGCACCGAACACAACATTCGGGAAGATTGATTGCCGTACGGAAAGTCCTTGGTTTTCATACGATTGCCAAGGTGTATATGCAGTTTTACGGATTGTTTGGTAAACCTTTTGCCTAGTTCTCTAGAGTAGTCACTTTTGATCCTTTTCAAACTCCCTAAAAGAAAAGGCTCATTTGAGCATTTGTCACTTCGGGCTCATTAAACATTCGAGGGTGACTAGAGTCATCTTTTTATCCTTTTCTCGACTCTCTAAAGATGAAAAGGTCAAGCTATGTCCTTGTGTCTTAAAATTTATTCACCCGCGATCACACGCCCTGTTAGATTCTGTTTGTTGACCATAAGATTGTGTGTCGTGACATTTTTTCAGCCCCGTGTGTGATTTTCCGTTTTTGATGGCAACTTTTCTAGAGTTCACCAACCCAGGAATCCCCTCTAACAGGAATCCTGGTCATTTTCCTCCTTTTGGGAATGTTGGTGCTCCTTACATGGCAACGTTGTCCCCTCCTGGGTTAACTGTTGGGTTGCTTGTTTGGTTGTTCTCAACCTCTGTGGTCTCTAATGTCTCATTTACTGGTCAATCCATTCCTCTGCCCGAACAACATCATGTTGATTCCAAGGTGGACCTCTCCCCTTCTTCGCCTGTTTCTACATCCTCATCTTCTACTTCACTTGGTGAAAGTCTGGATTCAAGTAACCAGGTGGCTAAGAAGAAGATGAAGAAGAAGTAGTCATCTAAGCGAGAGGCCAAAAGTGCAGCTATTTCCCCGAGTACAGCTCAGGTCGGAACTCCTTCTGCTCCTCCGCGGAAGGTTAAGTTTCCTTGTAAAGTGTGCAAGGGAGACCATCTTCTCCGTGATTGTCCTGGCCTTCCTAAGGTCTTAGAAGTATTTTCTCACGATCCGACCTGCCCCTCATTGCCCTCTGGAGCTCATGGTGATGTTACCCTATCAACTGGCTATGGCAAGAAGAAAGGGAATATTCGATTCCCTTGTAGGCTATGTGAAGGCAACCATCTCCTTCACCTTTGTCTGCTCATGGATAAAGCTTCCGCTATCTTTGAAAGTCTTACAGTTTCTTCACCCCAACTTCCTGTTGGTTATCAGAGGCTCTCTTTAGACCCTCTCCCTGTCGACAAAGAGATTGATTTAGATCCTTCTCTTGTCCATCCTCACCTTTCCGAACCTGGCTGTGCTAAGCCTGTTCCAGACAAACCATTGGTCAGAAAGAGTGTTGACTCGGGTTCACCACCCGTCAATCACTCTATTTCAGAAGAGCATCATGCTCATGTTCTTCTCATCTTGTCAGATTCTAGTGAGTCCGAAAATGACTCTCCTATCCCAGTTGATCCTGAGAGTCCTTCTTCGGAGCAGGGGGGCAATCATACAATTCCCCCACCAAGTAGTTCAGTCGTTTCCTTCAACTGGAGTCATCTGACCGCCTTCCGCCTTCCATCCCATGTGCCTTTCCATATTACAGTACATGCCTATGATAAGGTAGTACCTGGCACTGTCTTGGATGAGGATGCATTTGTCAGTCTTATGCCTTCCACTACTTGGCAAGCTTTGGGCTCCCCACAGCTTGTGCCGGTCACACAGAATCTGTTAGCGTTTGACGGAGGAACCAGTCAACCGTTAGGGATCCTTCTGAAGTTCCCTATTACTTTGGGAGGCAAAACCATCTATATAGATGTACTAGTTACCCAAGGTGCTTTATATTTCAGTCTTCTCCTTGGCCGTGACTATGTTTATGCCATGGGGGCCCTTGCCTCTTCACTTTTCTGTGTGGTTTTCTTTCCACATGACAGAAGGATCGTGACTATAGATCAATTATCGTTCTTTAGTCCCCCGGTACCTCCTGCGCAGTTGTCATCCCCTCCTGGCTTTTACCCACCGGTTGTATCTGCCCCACCACAGGTCAACTACGTGGCTACATATCCCGTGCCTGTATTTAGTGATGCTGTCGTCGTGCATAGTGTCTTGGGGGCATTGGGTCCTGACTTCCAAGATGTTATCCTTCCCCCGGGAGTGGCACTCTTGGAAGCAACGACTTCCTGTTCATTATGATGAAGTTCGTGCGGAGCATAGTTCACTTTCCTATGTCAAGCTCCTTAAAAAATGAAACTAGGACTGGTCAGAGCATAGTTCACTTTCCTATGTCAAGCTCCTTAAAAATTGAAACTCGGACTGGTCGGAGCATAGTTCGCTTTCCTATGTCAAGCTACTTAAAAATTAAACTAGGACTGGTCGGAGCATAGTTCGCTTTCCTATGTCAAGCTCCTTAAAAAATGAAACTAGGTCTGGTCGAGCATAGTTCCTGATCTTGTGTCAGGCTCGTTAAAAAATGAAACAAGGGTTATGAGGATAGTTCTTTTACTGTGTCAACCTCATTAAAAAATGAAAAAACTCCCTTTCAAATCGAGTCCTTTTAAGATCTTGTAAAATATGAGTCGAGTCTTTCCCAGATCTCGAACATGAACCTTCATTCCATCCACTTTGTTGAATGCAATGAAGCTTGGGGGGCATCTACCTCATTTTGCATCATTATGCTTAGGGCATACGAACTTATAACAAGCATAATTTTTCATTTCAAGCTTGTGTAAACATGAAACCGAATCCAAGTAGAGTTCTCCATGGTTCAAGCTTGTGTAAAAATGAACCCATACCCGATGTACATCTCGTGATTGCCATTTTTATCCGCTCAATTATGCTAGATGAGCCTTGGTTGTTTCATTCCATTGCCACCATCTCTTTGGCCGATCATATGCTTTCACTTGCTTGTTTTCCTTTCCTGAGGGACTACAGTTAAGAGTGGTTTTGTTAGCCAGCCTCTTGACCATTACATGTTTTGAACAGTTCCACCATTACCTGAACCAGTTGCTACCCTTTATACCACTCGTTCCTCTAGGACGAGTCACCTTTAAGCTCTTTTCTGACTCATAAAATATGAAAAAATTGCCGAGTACTTTTTCCCTTTTTGACTCGTTAAAGAGAATAAAAATGGAGGACTTCTTTCAGCTCTTTCTAACCATTTAAAGATGAAAAGATTGTTGAGTTATTCCTCTTGACTCGTTAAACGTAAATAAGAGGTGGTCACCTTTAAGCTCTTTTCTGACTGTGTAAAGACGAAAAGATCATCGGGCCCTTGTCATTTCGGGCTCGTTAACAGTTACGAAACGACGTGATTTCGGTCGCTTTTTTACTTTTTCAAGTCAAAGTCACTAATCATGAAAAGTATTCCTCAATCGTAATGGTCGAGTTGTTCTTCTGAGCATTGTTTATACCTTTTCAGGCTCAAGAGACACAACTTTACGAAAAAGGACACCCTTGGAGTTTACTTTTCCGCTGTCTTTTCAAACTCCCTAAACATGAAAAGACGCCGAGTTCTTCCTTTGTCAGACTCGTTAAAACTTTATGACATTGGATTTCGTTGAAATGACGCTTTACAAGCATATGCTATCCCCATCAAGCTTGTTAATAAAAATAAATGGGGTACTCGCCAGAAATGGTGGGGAAATAGAACCAGAATTATTGTCATGTCGGCAGTATGTCGCTCTTGAACATGGCACTTGTCTGCATTCGTGTCTGGGTGGGAACATCTCATCTCATTTTTCACTTGCCTCCATGGGTTTGGGTGGTCCTGTTTGACCTCTCATCTGCTCTTTGCCTTGTCACCATGACCTCTGATCATTTGATGTCGAATACTACCAAGTCCACTGTCATGTCGTCGATATGTTCAAGAGAAGTTGAACTTTGCGAAATAATCAACCTCCCTCTGATAACTCACATAATCCTTATTCACAAAACATAGTATCCTCCTCTGTCTTGCGTCGATGATGTGGGAAACATTATGGCCCACCTTCGATCAAAGTCGCTTCCTGTCGACTTCAGCTCATTATCCAGGAAGTTGACCTAGAGACTCCCTTCAGGTGCATTGGAGCCTGCATGCCTCAATGGTAGGTTCTTCATGTTCGACGCGAGGTTTTCATCATTGGCCTTCGATCGAATGATTCTACAGGTGTTCGACGCAAGCTCATTAATTCGCACGCCGTAGATTGTACCTATAGTACCTTGAGGGCAATCGTCATTATTGGTGGTACCTCTCGCGTCTGTTAACAGTTTTCATCATTGGCTAGTAATCAGATGATGTTCCTGCATGTTCGACTTTGACTCCCATATTCGCATGATTGAACTTGTACTTTGTTCAGGTCGAGATGGAGCGCAAGACCCTGGATTTTGTCTGTTGGGATCCAGGTTGCGATTTTGTGGATTATTATGATTATTACATGACTCATTCACTAGATGGCTGCGACCATGCCTGAGTCTATTTATCGATCCTCACTGGATGGCTGCATCCATACCTTGGATCTAGATTCTTATGTACTCTACTATGGATGGTTGCGCCTATACCACATATATCATGTACTTGAGATATCAGCGATACTTCTCCACGCAGGTTTTCCGGCGGCATTGTTTTCGGTTGGACATGTTCTTGTAAAGCATTTCACCCCTCTCTCTCTCTCAGGCCACATGCTTTAGGGGGCATCTGTTACACAGCAATTTGTCACCGTCCCTGTTACCCCTCTCCCGCATCTTGGAGGACTCATTCCAGGACCTACAAGAAGTGACATGACCTGCAAACACTTGCATTACATTCCCTTGAACTTGAACTTCATTTTCGCCGAAGACATCTCCTGCTAAAAACCCATATAAATAGCCCTTTTTCCATTGGCGTGGTTCCACAGTGCAGCCCTCATGCCAATGGGGGAAATCCTCTAAAGAGGGCGCGCCAGTTGGCGCTCTGTCACAAAGTCGCACTCATGCCAACCATAATGAGTGGTGTTTTTTAACAAACCAACAGTGGAAGATTCATCCTAACCAACTCTTGGACTGAATCTATCTTGAGTTGGGTGGTTTGGCTTTGGATCTCCATAGAGAGGAAGTGGTTTTCCACCTCTCATGGAAGATTCTTTAGTGATAAAGCCAATCCCATGAATATTGTGGATGATCCCAACTCCCCCTCCTCTATCTATAAAAGCTTGTCCATTTTCCTTAGGCAAGCTAGTTCCAGAGATTGAGAATTGTCAAGTTACCAAGAGCTTCATGCTACAAGAGCCTTCTTCATTCCAATAAGGCCAAATCTAAGTAAGGAGATTCTTGTCCAATAACCAAAGGAGAGAGAGGCTTGTTCCCATTCCCAACAAGCTTTGCAAGACATGTGTTGTTGATCACCCAGCCAAAGGAGGATTTGACGTCAGAACTATGGTTGTATTCTTCTTTGTTTATCATTAATAAATGACTATTGTTATGGTTCCACTCCTATTGTTCTTTGTAATGATGATGAGTTATATCCTTTCTGACTGATATATAGTTGCATCTATTGGATTTTATGTTTGTGTTTGTGTCGTTCTTCGCATGTGCAAGTGTCCATTCACGGAGATCGTGGGGATTGTGATCTGCCGGGACGAAGAAACGGGAGCGTCAACTCTTCTACAAGCACTAGCGTTGGAGTCCAGGTAGGCCCTCATCATTGGTCTTTAATTTGCAATTAGGAACTTGCGCGATAGCATTGATTGTTGCTAGACCTGATCTGGGCTAGTAGGGATTGCCTCTGTCCGCAGAGGGATTTACCTCCACAACACCCCGCCATCATTGTTAGCAGATGCCATGATGAATAACAAAAAACATAATGTGTCATCCACCAATGATGAAAGCATGGCCATGCCTTCACAACCAACAGAGTTGAGCACTGAACTTGTTCATTATTTTATGGACAATGGATCACTAGAAGAAGAGTCTATTCAATATGAAGTACCAAATGAAGAAAACAATGGGGTTCAATCAGGTTTCCTTGAGGTTGAAAGGTAAGTGTTAAGACATCAGGAGCATGACAATGAACCAAAGAATACTTGGTAGGTTCCTAAAGCTACCAGTAGATAAAGTGAAGGCCTCATCAACGCATTCATTAATAGACTATCTTCGGTTAGAGAGGAGTTCACATTTACTCATCTATGAAGAATATATGAACCTAATGTTTAATTCTAAGTGTAAAAAACTTGAAATTCAATAATCTAAATGGAGAAAGAAGGAGTTGTTCAAGGAAAACAGAGATTCAAGGATTGTAGCAGTTGCATCTCAATGAAAGGAAAGGCTCAAATGCAAAAAAAAACAAGGGAAAGGAAGTAACATCAAAAACAATTGGCAAGGCAAGAGAGGGAGGAAAGAAAGACTCAACATGTGCTGGAAAAAGGAGGGGTGATAGACAGGGAAGAGTATGGTGCAAGTTAGTTGGAGGCAAACAAGATGATGTCCAACACTTTGGAAAACATTGCGGATCGTACACCATCATTCCAGGACTTGATCAACATCCAAGTCTCCCACTATCACCCAGGGGTTATACCCATCTCCTATACACCTACCAATGCAGGGGGTAAATCCTATGTATTATAGGCCACCTCCACTTAGTGTTGGGGTTAATAGCACACGTGGAAAATTATGCTACTCAATCCCTCCATGGGTACAAGGAGTAAAATTTACTCAAGCATATGGAAACAACTTGTCTCAAGTAGGAAATTAAACAAGTTTGGGCAATTCAAAACATGGAGGCCATCAAGAATAGGGGTGGCGTGACTTTTTTGTTTGTAACCAAATTGTTGTAACACCCTCCTCCCACATCTACCCAAGTAATCGGCCAACCAGGGTAAACATGTGATGATAATTTACTATAATATGATTTGACCTCCTAAGTCACCTTAAGGAAGTGGAACTGATGGAAACACACCATACATACTTTCCACATCAGCAATAGGACTCCCATAAACCATATCAACATCTCAGGTAACTAGACCCTGGGTCTCACTAAGTTTTTTGACAATTAAACTCTTGGACACTCCCTTGATATGGGCATGCATGCGTCCATGAGGCTCTGGACACTCCCATAGCATAGGTGTGCATGTGTCTAGGGGCGTTCATGCTCAGTGTTGTGTTTGCCTCTCCAGAGTTTGAGCCATTTTTTGAGACCCAGAGCCTAGGTCATTGCCCAAAACTAAATGACAGTTATAGAACTAAAAGATGATAACATAACAATGATACAAATGAAAATATTTGAACAAGGGCTTGACTGGACCCCTACTGGCCATGTATGGAATTTCATCAAACATGTCACAAATATGTAATCTACATGTTTAAACAACATATCTGAGCATAGCAGTCTCATACTCATGTGAGAATCACTAAGAAGAATTGATGCCTCAACACATTAGTTGAAGTTTCATCCATTAGGTCGTTAATACCTTGTTCATTCGTTTACAATTAAAAAAATTATGAGAGCCATACATTGTTATTCTCATAGTACATTTTCATAACCAGTGTAAGAGAAACATAAATACCAAGGAAATAATAGCCATATAATCCACATATAAGCTAGTATAATACTCATTAAATGAAAAGGAAAAAGTAACCTCATATTAATGATTCAAAGGCCAACCAGTTGTGGGACTTCCATGAACTACGTTACCGTAGACATGGCTGAGAAAAATATTTCTTCAGTTAGTCACCCCATGCCATATTCCAAGCATGAATGTGGGATCTCATAAAAACCATCAATCAAAACCATATAGGGCTTCCAGAGGCCAAACCACCTGAATCAATCAAGCAATGGTTCCACCTTATTTTCAGACATCACAAAGGCATCACCATATTTTTCTCTACCCAAGCCTTTTAGGGCTCCAGAGTGTTTGTTTCAAATGAGGCCTCCAAGACAAGTAATTCAACCCATAGTTGTTGTTGGGCTACAAATTGTTTTTCCAACCAAGTCTCGAGGACTAGTAACTCAACCCACAAGGACTCCAAAGTGTTTTCCCAACTAAGGCTTCAGGACAAGTAACTCAACCCAAGTTATTACAAAGATCTAGAGGATTTGTCCAGCTAAGGCTCTAGGAACTAGTAACTCAACCCAAGCTAAAGGAAACATGAGAACCAAACAGAAAGCAAAGAAATAAACCCACAACACCATGGCTATCCAGGAAATGGCAAGGCTAGGAAAATCCATTATCAATCCAGGAAATCCTCCATGCCAGTGACATATCAGGACCAATACACCACATGCATATTCCATGGATTCCAAAACTAATGAGGAAAGCATACATGCAACTCAGTACCTACAAAAAAAATCCATTGTAGTTGTTGATCCTGATGTCCTCTTATGCATTCCTACTCTTACTTTTCCTTCTTGCTCTAAAATTCCAAGTATGCCACATTCTCCAAGAGTGCTCCAAGAAAACTCTAAGTGTCCAAGAGTATGAGAAAGAGAGAGAGAATACAGAGATAGCTACAAGACTGAACTGATAAAAGTTTGTGAACTGATCCTCATAAGCCTTTTATTAATGAGGCCTCTATTTTCTTTATTTTCCTTCATTTTGATACTCACATGAAACATATGACCTTTCACCTCCCTTTTCTCCTAATTTCCATTATTTTCATAAATAATTGTGCCAAAATGCCATTTTTCCTTTCCAAATCCTTTCCCATTTCCTTTGCCAATTTCCTTAGCCATTAATTAATCACCAATGATCCCCATCACTATGTTTTTTCCCAACATTCATCTTGGAATAAGTGTCCCATCAACCGTGGTTATTATTTTTCCTTTATTAACTTTTAATACATGGAAATTTCACCAAGTTTGTTACAAACACTCTCCCTTGGGGGAACACTATCCTCGGTGTTCAACAACACCTACAACCAACAAGGCTACTGTAAGAAAAACATACTGCCCATGGAGCTTTATAACTTAGCTCATTGTTGTCTTTACAATGATCATCTCGCTGAGAAGAAAACCAACATGACAACATAACAAGTGTAACATCATAATGACATGACACCCATACCACTTATTAGAGCTTTAAACATAGCTCATTGTGGTAATTACATCCATATACATATGTACATATACCAAACGTCACCAAAACATATACGATGTAACACCCTCCTCCCATGTCTACCTAGTCATCCGACCAGCGGGGGTAAACATACGACAAGAGGCCACTATGATAAGATTCAACCTCCTTGGTGACTTTAAGAAAATGGAATCGACAAATTATCATACACAGTCATCCAACCTCATCAACAAAACCTTTAGGAGATAAGTCAGCCACTAAGATAAGTTGTCCCTATGTCCGACTATTGTTTTAGGTCTCTTTAGCCATAGTCACTCTCATGTTATGCGCAAGGGAGAGACCAACAACCTAAACTCACTCTCACAGTCCTGCCAGGGAGTGACTATGGACAAAAAATGTCTGTGTTATGCCAGTGATCCCGCGATTTAAGCCACCTTTTCAGGCTCATAGCCTAGGACACTGCCCAAAACTGGTCCATCTCTTCAAATCAGTAAAGTAATATGTAAATAAAGATACTAAATAAAACATTGGTTCAAGACCTTGACTGGATGCCTACTAGCCATGACAACCATTTCGTCAAACATATCATTGACATGTAATCCTACAAGTGTAAACAATATAATTAAGAGTAGGGACCTCATACTTATCTAAAAATTTCTATGAACCATTGTTCCCTCATGCCATTTGCTGCATATTCATATATTAGGCCATAGACACGTTATCCATTCATATACGAGTAAAAACATGCGGAGAGACATAGATAGTTGTTGTCATCAAATGTGCATGTAAGCAACATAATAGGAGCAGAAACACCATAAACATATCAGTCATCAAAATCCATAATTACATAAATACCTTTACACATGAGAATCAAGGGTGGATTTCTCATTAATGAATGCAATGAACCAACCGGAGATGGGACTACTACTTTCCACCCGAACATAGAATGGATGAGAGAAATTTCTCTTTAGTCATTCACCCTCATGCCATATTCCAAGCATGAATGTGGGATCTCATAGAACACATTAATAAAAACTCATCCAGGGCTTCCAGAGGCCATCCACCTTAAACCATCAAATAGTTATTCCACCTCATGGTCGGATATCACAGAACCATCATTAGATTAGTATCCATCCAAGCCTTCCAGGGCTTCCAAAGTTCTTGTTCCAACCAAGGATTCCAAGACTTGTAACTCAACCCATAAGTATTGTCGAGCTTCCAAAGCGTTTGTCCAACCAAGGCTTATAGGACTAGTAACTCAACCCAAGTTGTTACAGGGCTTCCAGAGCGTTTGTCCACATAGGGCTTCTAGGAACTAGTAACTCAACCCAAGCTAAGGAAACATGAGAACCAACCAAAAGAAAACAATGAAAGTAAACCCACAATCACCATGGATATCTAGGAAATGGCAAGGCTAGGCAATCCACTATCGATCTAGGGAAACCTCTATGCTAATGACAGATCACAACCAAGAGACCACATGCATATGCCATGCATGCCAAAACTAGTGAATAAATCATACATGCAACTCGGTACCTAAAAGCAAACCTGATGTAGTTGTTGATGCCGATGCATTCTTGCACTTTCTTTCTCTTCCTTTTCCTTCTTTCTCTAAGTATCCAATTATCCACACCCTCCAAGAGTGATGATGATGATGATGATGGTTAACGTCCACTGAGACCAAACTTTGGTCTATCAGACCTAAGGAAACAAATTATTTAGTTTGATTTAAGATTTTATTTCTATGCTCAAAAAGCTTGTAGAGAAGCCACCCGAGCTCACTGTAATTTTGACATCGTAAAAGGCTAGGAAGGTCAGTATTGCAACAAGGATTTTGAAACTGAGATCTAATGTGGTTGTACGCGGGGCACTCTAAGAGGAAGTGATTTTCATCCTCGATGTTCGTATTCTCATAGAGATGGTAGAACCTTTCCATCTGTGGTGTTTTAGGAACTGCCTAACGACCCGTTTCACTATGGAGCTCATGAGTGTTCATTCTAATCTTGGCTATATTAATTTTCTTCTTTGAGCTAGTTAAAATAGAGAGATACTTTTGATCTTCTAGGATGGGGTTGATGACCTCCTTATAATATCTTAATTTTCTTTTAGCTATTAAATCTTTCTCACACCACATTTTTGTTTGAACTTAGAAGTAACAATATTTTTAATGTTATTAATGTTTTGCAATGCAACATTCTCGTTGATCTCCCAATGGTTTAACCAGGCCCTGGTGTCTTTATACCAACCTTGTTTGAGCCTTAG
>APFE030001899.1:44874-80940 GCA_000404065.3 Pinus taeda | reverse complement strand
TATATATATATATATATATATATGTGTGTGTGTGTGTGTGTGCGCGTGTGTATTCAATATTTTGTGAATATAAGAAAGATGGGAAAAATGAAATAAAGGTGTGAGGATGCTAATCGGTTTGAAATGCCATTAGTTGAGAACCATCACAATAGTAAGCTAAGTGATTAATCTTTAAAAATATGATGACTGTGTAAATGGTCTTAAAATGGAATTTGTATTTACCATGTTTTGAGTAACATAGTGAGGTTATTTAATGGATTCCATGCCATATGGAATATCCATTGGGAAAGTGGGCAAGAATGACCTACTGTTGATAATTATCATTATTAATGTGTTATTTTTATGCTCTTGATATTTGTGGTGAGCATGAATGAAAATGATAAATGGTAGAAATTGACAATGTATGGTTAACATGGATAAGGAAAAGCTGGAATTGAATACAAATGAAGATACCTTTATGAGGTTTTCATTGAAATCTATAAATAAACCAGTTAATGAATTTATGACTAATGTATGGGGTTGAGATCATTTAGGAACTGTTGAGTATTGCAATAGCAAGAATGTTATCAACCAACTAGACACTTCAAAAAGTATCAACTGAAAGTATTGGTAGTGACAAGCAAGTAAATGAGGTAGCAATAAGCCAAGGAAGTGGTATGGTGAAGGCGGGGGAGCCTTTGGTATCAAATATTGAAATGGATTTTGTAATATCTGCTAAGTGAAATGGAGAATTAAAATACTAAAATATTAAGGAGTTTAAAGATATGAATTTATCATTTCTAACTCGTTGGTTTGTTGGAGTAAATGTTTAATTGAATTATGAAATGCTTGGGAAAAATATGATGCACATGTATAGTGAAATAATAGTGTCATTTCAATATATTTTAATTTAATTAGAGTGAGAATTGTTATGGGTGTAACAATTCATAATTCACTTTGGGCTGTTGTGAATTTATGCAATTGCATATATATATATATATGTGTGTGTGTGTGTGTGTGTGTGTGTGTGTGTGTATGAACACTGGAAAGTATTGGCCGATTGAAAGATCAGGTTGAAGGAAAATTGTTGGAATAATGTGAGAGATCAAAGACACCATGACAGATCAACAACACCTACAAAGGAGCCCATTGACATAACTACATATACCATGTCCATGAGATTAGACTTATGGGTGAAACAAGGATTGGGAAATTAAAATTTTTGGTTTGAACATTTTAAGTAAATCTCATGGGAAATTAAATGTTGTGTCACAAGTGGCATGATGGAGTTGAGAACTTAGGAAGAAAATTGTTGTGAAGGCATTGCAGCCCATGGAACTTTGTTTATTTCATGGGAGCAAGTCATAACTGATACCTTAACTATAAGACTTCATGAGTAGTGAAATGGAGCACGCCATATGGGTACTTGGACATAATAATCCATGCATGAGTTATTAGAGCATGCTAGATGGTTATTGGGTTGTAAGAATTTAATGAATACACCATGTAGGAAATCCTTGGGAGAGGTAGGTCTCCTAGGATCAGGGGTTACTTAGGCTTGGATAGGTGAGTATCTAGTGGGGGGCCATACAAGAAATCCTTGGGACACATAAGCTTCTTGACATGAAGGGTTTCCTAGGCCTGGATAGGTGAGTAACTAATGGGAGAAGATATGCCCATGCTCATTGGGATGTGAGCATGAGGAAGCCCATTGGTAGTTATACGAAAAAACTAAAGGGAGCAGTATATCCACATGTGGAGAAATTTCTAGACTCTTTTCATGCTTAATAGGTGGAGACATGCTCCAGATTTTTGTGAGATGGATTTAAAGTAAGAGTTGGCTGGGGACTACATGGATAATTTGACTCATTAGTGAACAATAGGTGGAGACGTGCTCTGGATTCCAATAGTGCATAACAGGTGGAGATGTTATTTGGATTCTTATAATGCTTAGTAGTGGATTGTATGGAGCTTATTTGGTAACTACAAAGCTAAAGACTGTGTGGAGCTATGGGGTGTACATGCCACCTAATGATTGCAAATTCAAGGAAGCAAAGAGTAAACAAAGATAAGTATAAAATACAAGTTAAAGAATTTCTCTATTAAAGTTATGATTTGAAATGATTTAAAATTTTATGGTTAACCTCATAAATAAATATGCTGATGAAAACATGATTTGAGTTGATTTAAAAGTATTATGATGAAACTCATAAGATTCATATGCTTGTGATGTAGGATAACTATAGAACTATCTAGCACATATACATGAGGTTGATTATAAAGAAAACAACATCAAATTCAATTAGACTATGTTGCAATAGCATAATGGAGCCGAAGGCTTCAAGAACTAGGTTATTGCAGTAACACTGGAGCCCTATGATACACATTGATCACCATGAGTTATGCGATGACACATGTGTTGTGTTATTAAAGTAAGGCAAGGGTATGCCTTGGCTGAGAAGGTTCTTCCTGTGCGAGGAAGCCTTGCCAAGGGATGGATCAACTGAGGGAATAAGGAAGCAAGAAAGGGGAAACCTAAACTTGGAAGGCGAGTGACTGCATGAAAGAAGAAATAGATTTCTCAAGAGATTGGTGAAGCAAAGAAGGGGATGCTGGAACTTGAAAACTAAACTAGTTTTCACATGATCATGTGCATACTCATTGGGATCAGAGATGCATAGGGTGTGTCTTGAGAAGTGATGAGATGAATTCATTCCTTGAAGGAGCATTGAGCATAGTGGACAACATGATTGGACATTGGAGGTGGATTTAACTTTGAAATCAAGTGATCAAGTAGGTCAAGGTGCAAGAGAAGCACTGTGAACTAGATTAGGCCCCTTGGAGAATGACTAATTGAATTGGGGTTTCTTATTCTTTTTTTGTACCATGTAAATGAATGTAAAAGAGTTGTGTATATAAATCTCGTAGTTGAATTTTCTATTTTAGTATAGAACATTGAGATTGATGTTCCTCTAAGGGGGTGGGGTCTGTGATAACCCTTTTTCTACCCCTCTTGTAAATGTTGTGATTAACTATAATTCATGTAAATATTGTGGAAATGTAAACATAATGATTGGGATGAGAGGAGTGGACAAGGATTCAAAGGTTCAAGGAAGAGGAATTGCTTGGGAAGTGGTTAAACTTAGGCTATTCATTTAATATGCCACCAATTTTTCTAAATGTGTGTAATGGAATGCATAACACGAAGGGAGGTTGACTGTGGGATTCTTTATTAAAGGATAAGCCTCTACCACATATATTCTCAAGGCGCATGTGGTGTGGTCTACATGAAAGTTTCATATGAGGGTCGACGGAAGAAAAGAGGCTAACGGGAAAGAGAAGAAATATAGATAGATGAAGAAAACTATTGACTAGATGAGAAAGAGAGGGTCATAGGCATAACGATGAAGGTTCAAATAGGTGAGCGAGGTTCACTTACAAGGAGTATTCTAGGATATTCATATGCAATTTGTGAAGTGATCTTAAATAAGGAGGGATTTTGGGAGCAACAAGAGTGAAGTATATAGTTGGAGACACTTTTTTTCAAATATCTACGGGGTAAAGGGTGGAATGTTGTGTGCTCAAGGTCCCTCTTTGGAAGAATGGTGACTCTATGAATTTGGTTACCTACAAGAGTTGCATGTGGATATGTTGTGTGCTTTGGATCCCTACTAAGAAAGTGGAGACACAGAGGCTATGGTTCTTTATAGAAATTAGTAGGTGGAGACACTGTAGGCTTTGAAATCCCCACAGGTGGGTGGAGATGTGAGCTTTAGATTCCTATGTGAACTAGTTGATTAACATCGGTGTGAATTCCCTTGAAAACTTAACTCCTCATAATCCAAATCCATCTTGTGGGTGCTTAGTTGCAAGACATATTGCAGTGCAATTGGCCTATGGTTGGGTGGAGAGTTGAAGTCCCTCCCTTAGTTTCTAGTCATTAAAATTATTAGATAAGTATATTCACTTATGTGTGTGTGTGTATCTTGCATTGTGAATAATGAATGAAGTGGTTATATAGAAATGTATGTATTAGCACTGATTGTAAATGAATGTACTATTCTTGGTTGTCTTTGATGAGATTCTATCTATATGTCCTCATGGTTCTGATGGGCTCGGAAGCCACTGTGTTTGTTGAAACATCGCTGAGTTGCAGTTCTAATTACATAGTTATGTATGATTTATTGTTGTGCTCAGTTGATTATCAAATGTGTGATTTTCATTACTATGTTATAATTGTCATGGTTATCTATTTAAATATTGTTGAAAGTGTATGGTTGGTGCATGAAATCTTACTATAATTGATGGAATCTTTTTGGGATCCATTATGTGATTTAATATGCTATTTCTATGTTGGATTTATAATGTAAAGTTAGCCATAGCTTGGCTTGTTTCAATGCCTAGTAAATGACATGTTTATAGCTGTATTGGATTGTATTATGTCCCTACATGTTATTTGAATATTAGTGTGGAAAAGAGGGATTCATTTATGTAGAGGAAATTATTCTGAGCTACACTGGGTTTCAAGGAGAGTATGGGATAAGTACCTAGAATTCTTAGAGTTTCAGACTTGTATACAGGGACAAAGGAATATTTAATGCTACTTTGTATATGGGTTGGATACATAACAAGCTCCACAGATGTATCTAGGTGTAAAAACCTTGGGTTAAAAATCCATGTAATAAATTTAATAAAGGAAAAATAATACCAAGGTCATGGGACACATATTCAAATTTGAATGTTGGGAAAAACATCCTAGAGGGGTGTTCAGCTGGTTTATTATAGCTAAGGGGAAATTGGCAAAGGAAATGGAAAAGAATTTGAAAAGGCAAGAGGCATAAATTGGCATTTTATTTATGAAAATAAAGGAAATTAGGAGGAAAGGAAGGTGAAAGGTCATAGGTTGCATGTGAGGAGGAAAATGAAGGAAAAATAACCAAAATTGAAGAAAGTAGAGGCCTCATTAATAAAAAGGCTTCTGAGGATCAGTTCACAACCTTTTTTTAGTTCACTTTTGGAGCTCTCTCTCTATGCTCGCTCTCTCTCTCTCATACTCTTGCACACTTAGAGAATGCTTGGAGCACTCTAGCATTGGAGGAAGGAAGGAAAAGGAAGTAAAATAAAGCAAAGGGAAGCAAAGATCAAGAAAGGAAGGGTTGGATTAAGCAGCTACGATGTGATTACTTGCTGGTATTGAGTTGCATGTATGTTTTCCTTGATAGTTTTTTCATGCATGGTATATGCATGTGTGTATTTGGTTCTCTTGCTGCCATTGGCATGGGTTTTACTAGTTGTGATAGTGGTTTTAGCCTTTCCTTTCCATTTCCAGATAGCCATGGTGTGATGGGGTTTTTTTGCTTGGTTGAGATGGAATTATGGATGGTTTTGAAACTGAGTGGGGTGGTCTCAGGAAAATTCCCAAAGGCTTAGAAATCCTTGGATCTGTAAAGGTGGGATATATGGTAAAGCCTTAGGGTGGAGATGGGAAACTTCCTCACGGTTTAGGTGGAGAGATCCAAAGGAATCTATGCTTGTATAGGCCTAGTGATCCTTGGACAGGTATATGGTGAGATTGTAGTAAAGCATGGTAGTGTATGTTTCTTGTCTGGGCCTAGGAATCCTTGATATGGTGGGATTGCAGTAAAGCCTAGTTGTATAGATGAGGGTTTGGGCATAGGAATCCTTGACGGATATATGGAGGGATCGCGGTAAATCCCGAGGAATCCCTGATTGTTTTATTGTGAGTCCCATATTCATGCTTGGAATATGGCATGGGGTTGATTGGATGAAAGAAAAACTTGGTTCTGCCCAATCTATGGTCAGGTGGTACGTGGAAGTCCCTGAATTGGTTGGATTTTTCATATGTTAATAATAGGTATTTTCCTCTTGTGTATTATGTGTAAATGTAATTGTTATTATGTGACTTTAATGGTATTTCTGTCATTGATATTTATATGGTTATATGCTGGTTAAATGCATGGTCTATGAAAAACTTGAGTTATGGCTCTCATCATGTTTTGATTAGTAAATTAAATGTTAACAAATGAATGACCCAATAGATGATATTGCAGTTATGGTGAGAAGGCATGAGACCTTCTTGAATATTCTTGGACAAGTATGAAATCCCTATGTTCAGATGTGTGTTTATGACCTATATATTGCATGTTCATGATGTGTTTGACTAAATGTCTGTCATGGTTAGGATGAGTCAGGTCAGGCCCTTGTTCAAGTTTTGCATTAAAGGCCTCTTATTTTTGTTATTTATCACTTATGAGTGTTTCATGAAGTTTTGGGTAGAAGCCTGGGTCCTAACCCTAAAAATTGGCTTAAACCCCATAGTTACTGGCACATAATTGGCTTAAAAATTATGTGGTGGCATGGAGGCCTTGTTGTGGGAGTAACTGGAGGGTTACTGTCACATGTAGGGCTTGTCATGGGAGTGACTAGGGTTTTAGTTCAGTTAAAAAATAAGTTAACTCAGGGATTGGGGACCTAGAGTGGTTGGTTAGCCTCTGGGGTTCCTGTAGCTCTTGAGGAAGAGGCTTTGGTTTTTTGATTCCACTTCCTTAACTATACTTGGGGAGTTGAATCATATCATAGTAACTCTTCACCACATGTCTACCCTGGTAGGAAAGTTAGCTTAGGTAAATGTGGGAGAAAGGTGTTACATAGTGGTATCAGAGCGGGTTCCATTCTCTTTGGGTGATATCTGATACAACATAGAGGTATCAGAGCATGGTTCAACCCTTGGACTGCATGGTTGGAATGTGTTTTTCATGCATGCATGTAGGTTGTGTATGTGCTTGTTATGTATGCATGGTGATGGTCATTGTTGCAGTGAAGTGGTCATGTATAAGTTGAAGGTGTTGTTTTTAGGATGTGTTGTCATGAATGCATGTCGGCTGTATATGCATGTTTTATGCATGTTAGTGTGTATATGTTGTTATGCA
Source organism: Pinus taeda (assembly GCA_000404065.3). Classification (NCBI taxonomy): domain Eukaryota; kingdom Viridiplantae; phylum Streptophyta; class Pinopsida; order Pinales; family Pinaceae; genus Pinus; species Pinus taeda. The sequence goes on along the minus strand of APFE030001899.1, from coordinate 74,011 downwards.
TGCATTGTGTCTAGTTGGTGTTATATTTGTGGCATCATGCATGGTAACTGGGATGATGATTGAGATGATGTCTATATACTGTTATGATTATGATTATACATGTATTGTGCTATTCTAGTTGATCTTGCATACAAGGTATCCTCCCTTGAACTATATTGAGGTATGTTGATTATGTTTATATTTTAGTTTAGCTGACATGGTATGCTTGTAGGAAGAAGAAGGAGAAGAACAAATATGACCAAAAAGATTGTGGATTACAGTTCACGAGGTTCTCCCTATATATTAAATGAGAAACATGGTGATGGGTACTCTCCTAACATAACAGACACTTTGAGAAGTTTGAAGGCATAAATACGAAGTTCTAAAGTAGATAATGACAGAATCATTTGAGCACATGAGAAACAAGCAAAGGTCAATGCAGTCATACTTCAAAGTTTGTCAGATTTGCAAAGACACGGACCGCTTAGAATCAATCATGGATAGGAGGACAAGACTTATGAGGCATATGGCAGTAGGTATCATGGTGGGCATAGGTCAGATAGGGATGACACGATTAGAGATGGAAGGTTCTTGGATATGCCATATAGGAGAGGTGATGGACACAGGTTCTATTCTAGTTCAGGTTCTGACAGGTACCATGGTCATCATCATTATCATCTTTACAAGAGGAATGATAGGGGATATTTACTAGATGAGTTTAAGAAATCCAAGCCACTTACATTTGATGGAGATTTGAAGAAGATGAAAGATTCAAAGGAATGATTACTTAGGATGAAGAATTTCTTGCAGCTACATGATTATACAGAGAACATTAAGACCATAATAACTATTTTCAGTCTTAAAGGGGAAGCAGACATCTGGTGGGAAGATGTGAAGCATGTCAGAGACATTGGGACAAAGGAGTTGAGTTGGCATGAATTCAAGAGACTTTTTAGTAGGAAGTACTCATCGGCAAGGTACTATGACAATGAAGACAAGGAGTTATATGAGCTGAAGATGGGATTGATGACATATGAAAGGATACGACCAAGTTCCTGGAATTTTTGAGGCATATACTGTAACTTAAGGATGTGAAAGCCAAAGTTCAAATATTTTTAGTGGATTTCCATTAGAATTTAGAGAACAGATTGGGTATGATGAGCCTCGGTCACTTGAATAAGTCATCAAAAAGTTTAAATAGTGTTATGAGAAATCAAGGTGTAAGACAAAAACTCAACAAGGTTGGAAAGGGAAAGACAAGATTAAAGGTAAATGGCAGAAAAAAAGAACAAAGGTGGTAGGTCACAGATCTATAGTGCTCAGGAGGCACAGACAATTAGGGAATGTTGGGAAGAGCATTCCTTGTATCTATGCAACATTGAATAACAAACATGCAGACCACTAGGCATCTATTATCAAGATAGATGGCAAGCTTTATGATCAAGTTATTTCTATTTTGATTGACGCTGGATCTAACTATAGTTATGTTAATCCTAACTTGGTGGATAAGTGTGGTTTGAATAAATAAGTACATGAAAAATATTGGTTAGTGTAGTTGGCTACAGGTACAAAGAAAAGAAATTATCATTGGGAAATATATTGTGCATTTGTGCTAAATGGTATACTTATAACAACACATCTGAATGTGCTTCCATTAGGATCATACAATATGATTTTGGGTATGGATTATTTGTACCTTCACAAGACTAAAGTAGAATGTTATGACAAGGATATTGGGTGCTTGGATGAAAATGGAGAACAAAGAATATTGCAGGGTAAGAAGAAGGCTACATCAGTCAGAATGGTTACAACTATGTAGGCAAAGTGCAGTCACAAGAAAGAGTGTGTGTTATTTGCAGTGCATATTTCTAGGGATAAAGGTAAGGATGTTGAGGATGCAAAGGTATTGAAAAGGTACCCAGTTTTACAATAGTTTCAGGATGTATTTTCCACAGAAGTTTTATATTTTCCACCTCACAAGGAAGTGAAATTTTCTATTGAGTTGGTACTAGGGAAACACCAACATCTAAGACACCTTATAGGATGAGCAATCCAGAGCTAGTATAATTGAAGTTGCAGTTGAAGGAAATGCTTGACAAGGGATACATTAGGCCAAGTGCATTATCATGGGTTGCACCAATATTGTTTGTAAAGAAGGATGGTACTATCAGGTTATGTATTGATTATAGGCAGTTGATCAAGGTATCCATCAAGAACTGGTATCCGTTACTAGATATTGATGACTTGTTTGATTAGTTGAAGGGCAAAACAACATTCTCGAAGATTGATTTGAGATTAGGATATAATCAAGTACACATTAAAAATGAGGACATCTAAAAGATTGCCTTTCAGACCAGGTATGGGAATTATCAGTTTGTTGTAGTTCCTTTCAGTTTGACTAATTCTCTAGCTACTTTTATGTGCTTGATGAATAGTGTATTGCGTACTTATCTGGACAAATTTGTGATAGTATTCATTGATGACATCTTGATATATTCTAAGAATGATGAAGAGCATGCCAAAAATTTAGTAGTATTATTGAGATTACTAAGAGAGCATCCATTGTATGCCAAACTAGGGAATTGAAGTTTCTTTCAGACAAAGGTACATTACTTGGGGCATGTAGTTTCCAAGGAAGGAATAATAGTGGATCTAGAAAAGATAAGGGATATCATAGAATAAGAAAATCTAGGAGTGTGGATGAGGTAAGGTCATTTATGGGATTAGTAGGTTAGTACAGGAGGTTCATTAGCAACTTCTTGTAGATTGGATATCCTATCACATCTTTCATGTGAAAAGGGAAGAAATTTGAATGGAAAAAGGAATGCACAACAAGTATTGAGCAGTTGAAAAAATGTTGACAAGTGCTCTAGTTCTAAAGATTGCAGATCTGGATAAAGAGTTTGTGGTGTTTACAAATGTTTGTAAAAAGAGAACTTAGTGGAATCCTAATGGAGGAGGGACAGGTGGTATGTTACGAATCAAGGAAACTGAATGAGAATGAGTAGAATTATGTGACACATGATATTAAGTTTGCAACGATCATCCATGCTTTGAATATGTGGAGATATTATCTTCTTGGTAGGTGGTTCATCTTGATGAGTGATCACAGTGGATTGAGATACCCATTTGACCAACCAAATCTTAATGCTAGGTAAGCTAGATGGTTGGACATGATTAGTGAGTTTGACTTCGAGATTGAGTACATTAAAGGGAAGGAAAAATGGTTATAGATGCTCTTACCTGAAGAGTGCATGTGAATCATATAGAAACTATGAGTTCTTATGGGACATATTTATAGGATCAGATCTTACAGGCATGACAACATGATGAAATGTATAGGGAGCTTAGGCACAAGTTATAACAATAGGGTACAAGTGATCAGCATGTGAAATATCATCTTGCAGTGGATGGGTTGGTTAGATTTAGGGACACGATCTATATGCCAAAAAACAATGAGCTCAAGAAGCTCATCTTGAGGGAATTTCATGCTAAGCCATATTGAGGTCATCTGAGATACTAGAAGACATTGACAATAGTGAATAAGTTCTACTATTGGTTGAATATTAAGAAGGAAGTGGTAGAGTTTTGTCTATATGTTTGGATTGTCAATAGATAAAATCATAATGTAAGCATCCAAGTGGTTTACTACAATCGATTCCAATTCCAGAGTGGAAATGTGAGGTCATTTCTATAGATTTCATCATAGGTTTACCGAGGACATCTAGACATCATGATTCCATTATGGTTGTGGTTGATAGTTTGACAAAAGTAGCCAACTTCATTCCAATGAAGTCTAATTATTCAGCTAGTGATGTAGCATAGGTATTCATCAAAGATATAGTGAGATTGCATGGTGTTCTGAAGAGGATTGTGTTAGACAGAGATGCTACGTTCACTTCCAAGTTCTAGAAAGATTTATTTGCATGATTTGGTACAGAATTGGTATTCAACATAACTTATCATCTGTGGACAGATGGACAAATAGAGGGGTCAATAGGATTTTGGAGGACATGTTGATAATGCATGTTATGAATCAACAAAGGAAGTGGAAAGAGTATCGTCCATTGATAGGGTTTTCTTACAACAATAGATATCAAGAGTCATTGAGGACGAGTCTGTTTGAGGCATAGTATGGGCGGAGTTATAATACTCCTATTAGTTGAGTGATCCAGTGAATAGGGTATTGATAGGGCTAGACATGTTGGAAGACACGGAACATGAAATACAAGTTATCAAGAAGAATATAAAGGCATCACATGAAAAACATAAGAGTTATCTAGATCAACATAGTGTGTTTAAGAAGTTTCAGGTTGGGGAACATGTGTATTTGTGCATTAAGACTAAGAAGAGATCCTTGAGGATTGGGTAATGTGTGAAGTTGGAAACTCGGTATTGTTGGTCTTTCGAGATCCTTGAGAGGATTGGACTAGTGGCCTACAAACTTGCACTGCCTCTGATAGTGAAAGTCTATTATTTTTTCCATTTTTCATTGCTTAAAAGATATGTGAAATATGTTGATCATGTGATTGAATTGTCTATATTACAGATGGATCCAGAAGAATAATTCCATCTGGAACCTCAATGCATTTTGTAGAGAAATATGCTCATGCTCCGGAACCGAGCAATCGAGTAGGTTAAAATGCATGGAAGGACTTTGGGCTTGATGAAGCTACATGGGAGATGGATGATAAAATATAGGCTATGTATCCTTCATTGTTTCCCAGTTAAGGCAAACCAATTTTGGTATATTATATATGTATATGGATGTAAATACCACCATGAGTTGTGTTATAAAGCTTCAATAAGCGATATGGTTTTCATGTTTTTATGTTTGTCATGTTGGTTTGCCTTTTTAGCGGATTGATCATTGTAAATACTACATTGAGCTAAGTTATAAAGCTCTATTTTTGTTTTCAATGGTCTTGCTAGTTTTAGGTGTCATTGAACATTGAGGACTGTGTTTCCCTAAGGGGGAGGGGTTTGTAACAACCCCTGGGTTAAAAATCCATGTAATAAAGTTAATAAAGGTAAAATAACACCAAGGTCATGGGACACATATTCCAAGATGAATGTTGGGAAAAACGTCCTAGAGGGGTGCTCATTGGGTTTATTATGGCTAAGAGGAAATTGGAAAAGGCAATGGAAAAGGCTTTGAAAAGGTAAGAGCCATTAATTGACATTTTATTTATGAAAATAAAGGAAATTAGGAGAAAAGGAAGGTAGTCACAAGTTGCATGTAAGGAGGAAAATGAAGGAAAACGAATGGAAAATGAAGAAAATGGAGGCCTCATTAATAGAAAGGTTTCTGAGGACTAGTTCGAGTTCAATTTTGGAGCTCTCTCTCTATTCTCTCTCCCTCTCATACTCTTGCACACTTAGAGAATTATTGGAGCACTCTAGCATTGGGGGAAATAAGGAAAAGGAAGGACAATAAAGAAAAGGGAAGGAAAGATCAATCAAGGAAGAGTTCGATCAAGCAGCTATAGTGGGATTAGTTACATGTATTGAGTTGCATGCATGATGTCCTTGCTAGTTTTGGCATGCACGGTATATGCATGTGTATTTGGTTATATTGTTGTCATTGGCATGGGCTTTTCAGGTATGACATTGGTTTTTAGATTTCCCTTGCCATTTCTAGATAGCCATATTGTGATGGGGTTCTTTTGCTTGGTTAAGTTGGATTGTCGGATGGTTTCGAAATTGAGTTAGGTGGTACTAGAAAAATTCCTAGAGGCCTAGAAATCCCCGGATCAGTAAATGTGGGATATGAGGTAAAGCCTAAGGGTGGATATGGGCCTCATGGTTTAGGTGGAGAGATACAAAGGAATCCATGCTTGTATAGGACTTGTGATCCCTGGATTGATATATGGTGGGATTACGGTAAAGCCCAGTAGTGTATGTTTCTTGTTTGGGCCTAGGAATGCTTGACCGATATGTGGTGGAATTGCAGTAAAGCCTGGTTGTATAGATGAGGGTTTGGGCCTAGAAATCCTTGACCAGATTGTGGTAAAGCCTAAGGAAGCCCTGGTTATTTTTTTGTGAATCCCACATTCATGCTTGGAGTTTGGCACGGGGGTGATTGGATGGAAGAAATATTTGATTCAGCCTAATGTATGGTCAGGTGGTACATGTAAGTCCTTGACCTGGTTGGATTTTTCATAAGTTAATAATAAATCTTTTCCTATTTTGTGTTATGTGTAAATGTACTTGTTATTATGTGGCTTTAATGGCTATTTTTTCATTGATATTTCTTTGGTTATATGATAGTTATAAGCATGGTTTATGAAAGACTTGATTTATGGTTCTCATCATGTTTTTATTAGTAAATGAAATGTTAATGAATGAATGACCTAATAGATGATATTACAGATATTGTGAGAAGGCATCAAACCTTCTTGAATATTCTCAGATAAGTATGAAATCCCTATGCTTAGATGTGTATTTATGACATGTACATTACATGTTCATGATGTGTTTGAATAAATTTTTGTCATGGTTCTGATGAGTTAGGTCATGTCATTATTCAAGTTTTACATTAGATGCCCTTTCTTCTTATTATTGATCAATTTTGAGTGTTTCATCAAGTTCTGGGTAGAGGCCCAGGTCCTGACCCTGAAAAGTTGCTTAAATCCCACGATTGCTGAAATAGAACTATCTTAAAAAGTCTGTAGTCACATGGAAGCCTTGTTGTGGGATTGAATGGATGGTTATAATCATATGGAGGGATTTTCATGGGAGCGACTGGGGCTTTAGTTCAGGTAAAAAGCAAGTTAACTCGGGGTTGGACACCTAGAGTGGTTGGTTAGCCTCTAAGGGTCATGTAGCTCCTGAGGAAGATCAACTTGGTTTTGGTTTTTTGATTCCACTTCCTTAACTATACTTGGTGAGTTGAATAATATCATAGTAACTCTTCATCACATGTTTACCCTGGTAGGTCAAATAGCTTAGGTAAATGTGGGAAGGGTGTGTTACATTAGGAGTCCATACATCTAGGCCATTTTCCCATTTGCATATGCATGGAGATACCATATCTTAATTGATCCAGATGTGTCATGGAAAAGGAACGATAGGCCATAGCCAGGGTGGGACCAATTTTGTGATTCCAAAACGAGGATCCGAATATGTGTGCGAGCCAAATTTTGTATGAAATCCAAGTGGGGCCCTTTGGAAACTACTTGGTGCAGGACCAAATTAATTTGCAAGAAGTAGATGTATCCAAAAATCTGGAGCATTTGTAGGTGAGGACCAAGATGTAAGATTGGGAAGCTTAGAGGTGGGCCAAGCTTAGAGTGACATTGATCTAGAGATTCAGGAGGATTTCCACCGTGCACATTTCATGTGCACCCGAATACCCCTATAGGCAGATGAAAAAGGAATTGTTGAATTACATGATGAAGTTGGGCCTAGTAGGACTTGAAAGTTAGACATGCACAACATGCACCGTGAATATGTTGTAGAGGTCACATGGATTCCATGTAGGCATCGTGAAGGACATGGAAGAACCACGTAGGTTGGGTAAAGCTACAAGGATGTAACTTGTATTATTAGTGACATGGAAAGACTATTGACATTGCACCTTTTCATCATTACACATGGAAGGAATAAATGAGCCTTTGGATGGCCTAGTGGTAGGATTTTGAGTGACACATGGAATCACAGGAAGATTCCATATGGCAGGGTGACTTCACTTTGATGTTAGTATGAAATCAGTAGGTCATGAAATGTAAATATGATGTGGATCTGGATGACGTGGATGTTAAGTGGTTCCATGAGTCATGCCATGTCATCCCAGGACAAAAGGCGTAGAAATTGAATTTGGCATCCATAGAAAAAGAAGTCTCAATTACACCTTCGCTTTAGCACCAATTTTCATTGTGGTGCTTCTAAGGATTTGGATGCAGACTAACAGAGAGTGTGGAACATAGAAATATCTGTTAGATAATGCATAATAAATAGTTGATTGAAAACTGCCACCTCCCCCTTGTTAACTGTTGAGAAGGCAATGGGGCCCTACAACTAATATGGGTTGTCGACGAGGAAATGTGGCCACATGGAGAGAGTTTGGGCAAGGGAAATTTTCCAATGTTTTTTTCACATAAGAAACAAATTGTGGATCCCCCTCTCATTAATTATTAAAAGGCAAGGGGCCTGCAATTAAAGTGAGTCACCAAGGTATTCTAGCTAGGTCACTTTCGGTGGTAAACAATGAGAGGTTTAACCTCGACCATGGGGATCATTGGTGGTTTCTATGTGGTACTTTCTAACTGATCAAAATTTAGAGGGACTTAATTCTTGATTTAGAGGTCGAATTGAGATAAAATTTATATCATAAAAAATCTTTTGATGAGCTAGATACTTTGGTGCTATCCAAATTGATTTCTGCTAAGTTGGGAAAGAAGAAATTTTGTAACCCCATTTCCAAAATAAGACCATGGAAGTTGGGTAAGTTAAAAGTAACACCTCCCAGTTGGTTTGGATTAATCCAAGGGGTGGGAGGAAGCATTACAAAATCCTAGTCAATAGAAACATTACTCTCCATGAAAAGAGTGTGATCAATCAAAGATTACATTAGCTTGACCACTTCATCAACCAATGATTGAATAAGTTGTTGGGAAACCAAATATGGTTTGAAAGTAGACGAGACTTTACATATGGATCACACTCTTTGTATCTCTACAATAGTAGGGCACAAATTAGTAGGGTGATTTCCCTTCCAAATTTTATAATGAAACTTAGGTTAGTACAATATTCATCTAAATTTCTTAATTACGTCAATGACCTTGACTTGCATTGGTTGGTTTATTATATCTAGTATGATTTGTATTGACTAGTTTCTTACCCCCAATACGGATTGTATTGGCTAGTACAACTTGACCCTATCATGACTTGTAGGGGTTGGTTTCCTATATCTAGCATAATTTTCATTAGAGGGTAATTTTTCCCCTTATCTTTTCTTCTTATTCTCATTCTTATATGCTTTATATTCATTTTAGACTCCTGGTTAGTATGAGCTAGGTTTTTAATGAATGATGTACAAAGAGGTCGAATAGATTTCACTAGAAAAGAAGTTAAAAGTTCAACATCAATTCAATGATATTGATACAAGGTGCTTGTTTGAGAAGCATTGGGAGCATTTGGAACATTCAAAGTGGATAAAAACCAACTTGGTATCACCGTAGTTAATCCAAGAATATTCAAGGTGGTCATTAAGGGAACACTAATATTTCCAAGTAAAGGAAGAACATAAGAATCCACTTGGGAAGGGGTCCCTTGGTAGGTACCATTGGGAACTTTATTCACCATTTCTAATTCAAATAAGAAAATATCTAAGGCCTTTATGAGGCGATTAATTACGATCAACACATTCCTATAAAATACTCTCTAAGGTGCAATCAAGAAATATCACTGTCCCAAAAAATATCCTTTGAGTTTTAGTACCCAAGTCTCATTAGTAAATATTTTAATAGAGAAGCTTCCATTTTTTTGAGGATTTTTAGGGCCCAAAAATATCTAAGGAAGGTGCAAGAGATAATTAAAATAACCTTTATGCAATAATCAACCAAGGTGAAAGTTCCCTCATGAAGATGATAATTTTTGCAAGGGACCTAAGATGGATGTTTTGCATCTATATTGAGTACCACGAGTACCTCACACATGTAGTAACCTAATTAAAAAAAACCCCATGAAAGGAAATTATGAATACAATTTTACAACTAATAAACAAGGGGAAAAAATGTTAGTTAGGCTTCTAGGAATGGGAAAGGAATGTAGGACTCATTCTTAGACCTAAAGCTTTAAAATAAGTGGTGTGCCCCTGAGGAATTCCCACTTTATCTAGAACTTCCATACATGCATAACTGACACACCCAAGTGTCAAGGAATAATATGAATGTTTGAATCATCATGGCCTAGTGCTCCACATGTGTGTTAGAAGTGATTTCTAAGAAAATATTTCTTGCTACTAATGGATCACCTCCCTTTAATCAACTCTTAGGTGTCTTTTGTAGGCTTTGAGATTTTTTTATCCAATCCTACACCAAGGCTCTAATTGCTAGACTATATTGGTTTTCTAAGAATAACAATTTATTTAATTTTAAGATTAATAATTAGTTTTGGTGTTGTTCATTACTAAAGGAAATGAAGGTTCAATTAATGATGTTGAAAGGCACTTAAGATGATAATTGAACCTAAATGCACTTAACAAAGCACAAAATAAAATAAAACCCCACTAATTCAAGATGTTAACCTTTCACGATATACAAACAACCAAACTAAAAGTGAAAAAATTGACAACATGAAAAAATCAATTCTATAAGATGTACATGCTACTATTAGTACATAGAGATCATGGCACACATGTTTTCCTAAAGAAAAATACACATATACACTCTTTTTGCTAAAGAAAATATGTGTGAAAAAACTTTTTTTGAAGCAAAGGTGCATGCATTATCTAGATTGGATCATTATATATTTTTTCATTTATGTTTTTAAAGTGGAAATATTAAAGGAATTAGTTTGAAGGAACAATTTTATCAATGGGACCTAATTTGGAGATTTGGGGTCTAAAACATTTAAGGGCCACTTTTAGGCATTTAATGACATTTTTTTTTTTGGGTGGGGGAGGGGGGGGGGGGGAGAGTTTAAACTTTCCTTATTAAATTCTAGACCCCATGAAACTACTCTACACTCAAATACCTTCTCAATAGTGCGACAATTGTGTTAATAAGAGTTTGTATGCAAACTTTGTGTCTCTCAGAGGTTGACCTACCATGTTTGAACACCATGTAATGATAAAATGCCATGCAAACCTTTATTACTTATGGAAAAGGGGCTAGCCATGTGAGGACTATGAAGAAGATTCTATAAGGGTCAAATTTTCAACTTTAGTCAAGTCTTGAAGGAGTCAAACCTGAACCCTAGTTGGATTTCGGGTTATGTTATGATTAAACCACTAGGAGGAAAAGGGGCTTCATTCTATTCGATTATCTATTGTTCTATAATAGAGTAGAGAAACTGGGAGTGGGAGTGAAAGATCATATTCAAGGGATATAGTGTTTTCTAGCACCTTATCAAGCCACAAGTCTAAGGTGACTCCATAGAGAGTGCCTTCCCCTTTGTACTTGAATTATTTCCATTCTAGAAAAAGAGAGTAGAGCAGCCTCACCTTCCAGCTAGGCTTTTTCCCATAAGGTTTTCCCATAGCATATCCTATGTTCATTGTGGTTGGTGTGTGATTTTATGTTTATTGTTCTCTATTTTCTACATTTTTATCTATTTGTACCTAGCATGCCGTATAGGGGTTGGTTTCCTATCTCTAGCATAATTTGTATTAGAGGGTGATTTTCCCCCTTGTCTTTGCTTCTTATTCTCATTCTTACACTTTATATTCATTCTAAACTCCTAGTTACTATGAGCTAGATTTTCAACAAATGAGGTAGAAAGAGGTGGAATAGATTTCACTAGAAAAGAAGGTAAAAGTTCAACATCAATTCGATGATATTGATACAAGGTGATTATTTGAGAAGCATTGGGAGAATTTGGAACATTCAAAGTGGATAAAAACCAACTTGGTATCACTACAATTAATCCAAGAAGAATCAAGGTGGTCATTAAGGGGACACTAATATTTCAAAAGAAAGGAAAAACATAAGAATCCACTTGGGAAGGGGTCCCTTGGTTGGTATTCTTGGGAACTTTAGTGACCATTTCTAATTCAAATAAGAAAATATCTAAGGCCTTTATGAGGTGAAATAATTAAAATCAACACATTCCTATAAAATACTCTCTAAGATGCAGTTAAGAGAGCTCACTCTCCCGATGGACTAACGGATGGCTAGGGTTTGGCGGCGAGGGTTTCAGGCAGAACCGCGCTCAGGACACAGGTAGGGAATGCAGTAAGTCTCCGGTGCACAGGTGCAGACACAGGGTTCCTTCTCCTTGATGACGGACAGTTGGAGTTTGTCGTTGTTTCGTATTAGCGTGTTGTTTTGGGGATTATTTTCCACTGCTTGAAGCTATAGCTTTCCTTCGTTTTTACCATTTCCAAGAGATTAGGGCAAGGGCTTTGACATCTTGCTATTTTGCTGTTGTTTTTACCTGGAACAGCTCCCTAACCATGGTTAACTCTAACGAATTGGTGGATTTGCACCCAGCTTTGGAGGACATACTGTCTATGTGGGGAAAGGATACTTCAGCCCAAAGTGTGGAGCAGTATTTTGGAGCTCGAAAGCTATCGAACCCGGGTTTCATATCACAGGAGGAAATTCATTCTTTTTTGCATCAAAATAGGGCTTATGACTCCGATGTTTTCAGAGCACAGAACCAGACTTACCTCAACCAGGCAGTCAGGAAGGCAGCGACGGATGGCCTGTCTTCAGGTGCTCTTTCTCCTGTGAATAAGGGAAAATATGTACTGTACCGGAATTCTCCCACAAAGGGTTTGGAAGACTTAGAAAATTTGGGCCCTTCTTCAGGCGCTGGAAAAGAAAGGGTTGCTGGAGGGTTTCCACCACTCTCTAGGGCTTCCCTGCCAAGAAATCCCCTTCCTACAGGGGAAAATCTAGCGGGAGGATGCGAAGGTCATTATGTCTCTTCAGTGGGAGAGTTGGGTGGTCTCGACGGTGTGTCTCCTGATAGGGTTCCTTCAGAGGTCCTTGTACACGCTTCCCCTGCTCATTTATAGACACAGCCGGAAGCAGTTTTCCCTGCAGGTACAAATCAGGAAGAAGCAAAATGGACAACTGGTTTTGGGGAGCCTAGGGTCTCAGAAGATGAGTTAAGCAAAAAAGGGGGAAAAAGAAAATCTCAAAGGCCGATTGGATCTCAGGAGCTCAAGGGGAATTTAATTTTAGGAATGGAAGTCTCTATAGAAGAATCCCTAGAAGTTGCAGATTGCACCATCGTCGGCAGGGCAAGGGGCAAGAAATTTTTGCCAGATGTTTTACAGGCCTGGGGAGAACAGCGTTTCGTCACAGAAAAACCTCTTCGTTTTGAGGCTCAATGCCTAGCTAAAGGGTGGTTCATGTTTCGATTTGAAGAGAAGGAGGCAGCAGAATGGGTGTTGGAAAGAAATTGGTTCATAGGAAACATTCCGGTTCTAATGAAAAAATGGAGTCCACTCTTTGATGCCATCAAAGAGAAGACAGATGTGTTCCCGGTTTGGGTGAGGGTGCCAGGCCTCCCCTCTTTCCTATGGACAGAAGTAGTCTTTAAATCAATCGGTAACAGACTGGGATCTTTCTTGGAGGCAAATATGTGCTTTTTGGAAATGAAGAACAGGGCGATGGTCTGCATTCTGGTAAACCTTGATCTGAGTAAAGGTTTAGGCAAAAAAATAAACCTGCAATACAAAGACTATGTGTTCAAACAGATCTTGGATTACGAACATCTGCCCTTTATATGCCACCTCTGTCATGAGTGTGGGCACCTTGCAAAGGATTGCCCACTGTTCAGAAGAAGGAGGCACTTTCGGAGGACCACAGTTTTCAGAGAGCCCGCTTTCAACCATGCTCAAGCTTCCAAGGCGAATGAAGGAACGACATCTCAACCCACTGGCGGTTTGGAGTCGGAGGGGCCTCAAAAAGGGACAACATCTGAAGAGACCCAGATACAAGAGGCGGCTCAGATCACGAAACCTCATATGGCAGAAGCAGAGGAGGTGGCTGAAAGAGCCACTTCGCCTGCACGAGCTACAATCTGCGAGGAGGAAAATGGTATGTGCTCCGGTTCCCCTTTATCTCCTTCTCAATATCCTGAATGTCTTTCAGATTCTATGCTTTGTTCTCCTAAATTTTCTCCTTCGCATATCAAAGTCCCCCCCGAGACTATGGTTTCAGAAATGACATCTCCTGATTTTGATTCTATATCTTCAGCTAAGCCGTCCCTTGACCTGAAGTGTGATGTTAATTGGCCTCCTCTTGTCCCTCCAGTTCACCATACCCCTTGCCCCTATAACCTTAGATCTATGGGAGTAAAGCCTGAGATGTCAGGTGTAGTTGGAGGTTTAGGACAGTCGACCTCGCTTGTCTCTGCCAAGAGCAAGAGGGGGAGGAAATCAGACCTTTCAAAGGAAAAGATTAAAGCCAAGTTGGATGTAGCAGATGGGAAACAATACTCTATCCCATGGGTTCTTAGAGCAGTGCAGACCCCCGAATATGTTATCAAATGATAATATCTTCCTGGAACTGCAGAGGCCTAGCCAGTAAGCCTAAGAAACTAGCCTTGAGAGACTGGTTTCTAAATTCAAAATCTGATATTCGTTTTCTCCAAGAAACTCTGGGGAAAGGCCCAGAGGTGGAATCTATGCTAAAATATTTAATGCCAGGATGGACCTTTTCCGCAATTGATTCCTCAGGCCATTCGGGAGGTCTCGCCATTGGGTTTCGAGAAGGAAGAATAAAGATCATCAATCAATGGGGGATGAAGCATGTTATGGGCATGGAAGTCATCTCTCCAGATTTCTCCCTGCCCTTTACAATTGTAAACATCTATGGGCCCTGTCAAGGAAGGGAGACTTTCTGGAATGAATTGCTGGCCAAGTCTTTGATGAACTCTTCACTGTTGATTGTGGGGGGTGACCTTAACTTTTCTATAGGAAGGGCAGAGACTTGGGGCCCTTCGGCCAGGGAGGATCCCTGTCGGATTTCTTCCACAATGTCCTCTTGGACAAGAACCTCATAGATCCCTCCCCAATCAAACTTAAGCCAACATGGAGGAATAGAAGATCTGGGGAGGATCGGATCGCCAAAAGATTAGACCGCTTTCTGCTATCTGAGGACCTAATATCAAAAGTGCCCATTCTCAGGCAGTGGGTTGAGGAGGTAGGCAACTCAAACCATTTCCCTATTTTTTCGGAGCTCTCTTTCCCCCCCCCCCTCGCCTCCTGCCCCCTTTAAATTCAATTCTTCCTGGCTTCAAGATCCATCTTTCATTAACCTTTTTAAGGGAACATGGATTCACCCCGATAGGAATGCAAGAGAGGATAAAAGCTTTTTGTTTATGGAAAACTTGAAAAGACTAAAGAAAGCGACAATATCCTGGGCAAAGGACAGGAAGAAAAAACAGAGCGAAGAACTGTTGAAAATCAGGGAGGAATTGAAGAACTTGGAAAGCATTGAGGTGGATGGATATTCTTCGCAGGCTACAAAGGATTGAATCCTTCATCTGGAAAAGCTTCAAAATCAAATTCTCTTGGCAAAGGAAGAAGAATGGAGGCTCAAGAGCAGAGCAATTTGGCTAAAATCAGGAGATGAAAATACTAGTTTTTTTCACATTTTTGCAAAGGTTAGGAAATTTGCTAATACCATTTGGAGCCTTAAAGATGAAGAAGGAAGGGTGGCAAGCTTTTTTTTAGACCTCTCGGGCTTGGGTCAGAGGCACTTTTAGGGTATTTTTGCGGATCGAGGAGAGGCCACCATTGCGGAAGTCATTAGGACCGCTCAATGTTTCCCAAGATTTGTTGAGGAGGAAGAAGCAGAAGAGTTATCAACTCCTGTTTCTAAAGAGGAGGTTGAAGTAGCTATGAAAAACATGGCTAAAGACAAAAGTCCCGGTCCTGATGGTTGGACTATTGAACTTTTCCTCCACTTTTTTGACTTGATTGGCTCTGAGATCACCGATGTTGTGGAAGAATCAAGACTGAAAGGAGAAGTTTACCGGCCTTTTAATTCAACTTTTATAGCTCTCATCCCGAAAAAGGATGACCCGGAGAACTTCGAAGACTTCAGGCCGATTTCCCTGTGTAATTGTATATATAAAATCATTGCTAAAGTGATAGCTATCAGAATTGTCCTTATCTTATCAAGAAACATCTCGATGGAACAATTTGGATTTTTGGATGGAAGACAAATTCATGAAGCAATCGGTGTAGCCCAAGAGGTAATTCACAGTGTCAAACAGAAGAAAAAGAAGGGTGCAGTCCTTAAATAGATCTTTCCAAGGCCTATGACCGAATCAATTGGCTATACCTCCGGCTGTTGCTTACACATTTGGGTTTCAACTACTCTTTCATCAGCTGGATTATGGGTTGTATTTCAAATGTAAGTTTCGCTGTTCTAATCAATGGAGCTACCTCCCCTTTTTTCAAAAGCCAAAGGGGCCTTAGACAAGGGTGTCCTTTATCTCCTCTCTTATTCCTACCAGTGGCAGAGGGGCTAAGCAGATTGATCCACAAAGCCAGAAGGGAGGAGAAGGTAAAAGGTATAGAGGTAGCAATAAATCTTTACATCACTCATCTGCTTTTTGTCGATGACATCTTGATTTTCACTAACGGGTCTTATAACGAAATGAAGGAGTTAAAATGCAGTTTTGATCTATTTCTAAAAGCCACAGGAATGCAGATAAAATCTAGAAAATCTCAAGTTTGTGTGGCAGATTTTGACAGAAGAGAAAGATCCATGATGACCAATCTCTTTCCTTTCCACCTTCAGCCACTGGACTCTCCATTCAAATATTTGGGTTTCTGGCTAAAGCCAACAGCTTATAAAAAAGAGGATTGGAATTCGCTCATTGCAAAACTAGAAGCAAGAATCTCTCATTGGAGTTTCAAATGGCTCTCCAGAGCCGGTAGACTGACCCTCATCAAATCTGTCTTGTTAGCCATTCCTGTTTACTGGGCAGCATTAACTTGGATCCCCAAAGGAGTTATGGAGAAAATCAGAAGGTTGTGTTGTAGATTTTTATGGGCAGGATCAAAAGAAAACTCCGTTCTTCCATGGGTGGCATGGGACAAGCTGGCCAGGCCCAAAGAATGGGGAGGATGAGGAATCAAGAGGCTCCCTGATTTCAGTCTATCTTTGGCTGCAAAATCAGGGTGGAGACTGATCTCGATGGAGAATATTGGGACTAGGGTGGTAAAAAGAAAGTATATAGACCCAATCCCTTTGGAAGACTGGATCCGAAGTCAGGAAAAGAAGAGGAAGAATTCTTCAGTCATCTGGAAAGCCACGGTGGAGGCTTTCTCTGTGATTGAACAAGGTCTGGCTTGGAAAGTGGGAGATGGAAGACATGTTAGAATTGGCAGGGATCCATGGGTAGGCTGCAATGAATCTTTTGCTCTATCTCCTGGTCTCCTCAAACATCTCGACAGTAAAGGAATATCAACTTTAAACCAGGTGGAGAAAGTGGGCCACTCTACCATATGGGGGCAGGCTTGGAAAAATGCTAAAGACCTTGGATTAAACATCAGATGGAAGAACGAATGGGCTTCTTTCATCAAAGAACTCCATCGATCAAATATCAGGCTTAAAAGCGAACCTGATTTATTGATGTGGGCACAGGGGAAAACAGGTGAATACTCCCCAAAAGAGGGTTACACCTTTCTAATGGGAAAGAAAGGCTGGGGAATACCAGAGTGGTGGTCGAAAAATATATGGAAGCTAAAGTGCCCAGCAAAGGCTAGGATTTTCCTATGGTGCATGCTAAAAAGAAAAATCCCAACCTGGGATATTTTACAAGCCAGGTTTTTTGTTGGGCTAGGGAGGTGTCCATTATGTAAATTAGAAGATGAATCAATAAACCACCTCTTTACTTCCTGTGCTGTCTCGTTAAAGATATGGGAGGAGTTAGTTTGTCTGCTAAATATAAAGGCATGATGGGGACTATTCCCTCTGGAAGAATCCTGGAGTAAATGGTGGCAAAATCACTCGGAGGGAAATCTGAGAAATCTTCCCCTTATTTTCTTTTGGGGTGTTTGGCTAGCAAGAAACAAAAGCATGTTCCAAGACAAGGACATTCCCACATCTACCACTGCCATAAATTGTGCTACCATCTATTCTTCCATTCCACCACCAGAAGTTAAAAATTCTCAAAAACATGAAAAGCCTATTAATTTTCAGGAGGGCATTCCATGGGCTTTTTTTGACAGAGCATCTCAGCATAAAAAGGCTGGTGCTGGACTGTGCATTCATATAAATCATGACCACTCCTTAAAAGATTCTGTCGGTTTGGGCCCTGGTTCAAACAACTATGCTGAGTTGTCTGCTTTGCGCCTCCTTATCTGCTGGCTTCTCCGAAGAAACTTTACATCAATTCAAATCTTCGGGGATTCTATGAATGTTATTAAATGGGTTAACGAAAATTCTATATGTCAAAATCAGATTTTGAAGCCTCTTTTAGAAGATATTTTGTTATTAAAGTCATTTTTTAACAGCATGACCATTTGCCACATTTACAGGGATAAAAACGAGGAAGCAGATCAGCTTTCTAAGGCTGGCTTACAACAAGATTTGGGTAGCTGGTCAATAGAAGAACATAGACAGGGGCAGTCTTACACTTCTTTTCAGGCCCCTTTTGCACCACCTCAGTGATCGCGTTTTTTTTCTGGCTCCTCTTCATCTGGTCTCAGCGTCATGGACAAAAAACTTTTGATGCTCTCCTTCCTTAAAATTATTCTCTATCTTTTATGTTCATGACAGGTTCTTTCATATTTAAAAAAGCTTTCGTTATATCCTTTTTTCTGTTTAAACAGCTTATGTACGGGGTCATTTTTCCTTCCTTGAAGGAGGCCTCTCTTCATCTCCTCAAAAATTGTATTTAAAGACTCCGTAAAGGGGTTTTATGTTTTTCAGACAGTTTATATACACAACAGAAAATAGGACCAGGACTATGTAATCGTCCTCATATCAGTCATATGGACTGAATTTTTGATTTTAAGCATTACAGTCAAAAAGAACAAATTAGAAAACATGATGTGCTCTCAGGTCGGCACAAAGGGTATTCACAGTTTGTAACCTTTTTATTAGCTTAATAAAAAGTTTACGCTTTTTTCTACAGAAAAAGAGAGCTCACTCTCCCAAAAAATATCCTTGCATTTTTAGTATCTAGGTCTTGTTATTGAAGATTTGAATAGAGAAGCTTCCAATTTTTTTGGGGGGATTATTAGGGCCTAAACTAGCTAAGGAAGGTGCAAGAGATAATTACCATAAATTTATGCAATAATCAACCAAGGTGCAAATTCCATCGTGAAGATGAGCACTCTCCAAGGGAGATAAGATAAATGTTTTGCATCTATCTTAAGTACCACAAGCACCTCACACATGTATTAACCTAATAAAAAACCCCCAAGAAAGGGAATTAAGAATACCATTTTACAACTAATAACAAAGGGAAAAAAATGTTAGTTAGGCTTCTAATAATGGTTAAGGAATGTAGGACTCATTCCTATACCTAAAACTTCAAAATAAGTGGTGTTCCATTGAGGAATTTCAACTTTAGCTAGAACTCCCATACATTCATAACCCACCAACCCAAGTGTCAAGGAATAATATGAGTTCTTGAATCATCAAGACTTAGTGCTCCACATGTGTGTTAGAAGTGATTTCTGAGAAAATATTTCTTACTACTAATGGATCACCTCCCTTTAATAATCCCTTAGGCGTGTTTTGTAGGCTTGGAGAGTTTTTTATTGAATCCTACACCAAGGCTCTAATAGCTATACTATATTGATTTTCTAAGAATAACAATTTTGTTTAATTTTAAGATTAATAATTAGTTTTGGTGGTGTTCATTAATGAAGGAAATGAAGGTTCAATTAATGATGTTCAAAGTCACTTAAGATTATAATTTA
Source organism: Pinus taeda (assembly GCA_000404065.3). Lineage (NCBI taxonomy): Eukaryota > Viridiplantae > Streptophyta > Pinopsida > Pinales > Pinaceae > Pinus > Pinus taeda. The sequence goes on along the minus strand of APFE030001899.1, from coordinate 54,465 downwards.
AACCAAATTCACTTAATAAAGCACAAAAGAAAAGAAAATCCCACTAATTCCAGATTTTAACTTTTCAGGATAGCGAAACAACCAAACTAGAAGTGAAAAAATCAGCAACACTACAAAATCAATGCTATAGGATGTACATGCTATTATTAGTACATTGAGATCATGGCACACACTTTTTCGTGAAGAAAAATACACATATACACTCTTTTTTTTATAAAGAAAATGTGTGTGTGAAAACTCTTTTTTTGAAGCAAAGGTGCATGTATTATCTAGATTGGATCATTATATAATTTTTCATTATGTTTTTAAAGTGTAAATATTAAAAGAATTAGTTTGAAGGAGTGGTTTTATCAATGGGACCTAGTTTGGAGATTTAGGGTTTGAAACATTTCAAGGGTCACTGAGCATTAATGACATTTTTTTTTTGGGGGGGGGGGGGGGGGGGGGGGTGGGTGGGGGGAGGGGTTAAACTTTCCTAACTAAATTCTAGACCCTGTGACACTACTCTACACTCAAATACCTTCTAGACAATGCAAGAACTTTGTTAACCAGAGTTTTTATGAAAAAATTATGTCTCTCAGACTTTGACCTACCATGTTTGAACACCATGGATTGAGAAAATTTCATGTCAACCTCTATTACTTATGGAAAAGAGGCTAACCATGGGAGGACTATGAAGAATATTCTATAAGGGTTAAATTTGTAAATTTAGTTGAGACTTGAAGGAGTCAAACTTGACCCCTAGTTGGATTTCAAGTTATGTTATGATTAAGCCACCAGGAGGAAAATGGACTTCATTTTATTCGATTATATATTGTTCCATAGTAGAGTAGAGCAACTGGGTGTGGGAGTCAAAGATAATAATAAAGGGATATAATGTTTTGTAGCACCATATTAGGCCATAAGTTTAAGTTGAATCCAAGGAGAGTGCCTTCCCCTTTGTACTTTCATTATTTCCATTCTATAAAATGAGAGTAGAGCAACCTCACCTTCTAGATTGGTTTTTTCCCATAAGGGTTTCCCATAGCATATCTTATGTTCATTGTGGTTGGTGTGTAATTTTATGTATATTGTTATCTATTTTCCACACTTTTATCTATTTCATGCACGAAAAAACAAAGAAATAATTAACAAAATCGAAAACCTAAAGGAATCTACCATCATAGTATAGATTTCCATTTATTTTTTTTCAGAATTGCCTAGTAGAATATCCATGGTAGTTTACATATCAAAGTAGACATTCTTTTTCTAAAGAAAAGATGCACGTACATGCTCATTTTTAAACAAGAAGTCTTTTCCTGAATAAAAGGTGCATGTACATGCTCTTTTTCTAAATGAAAGATGCATGTACATACTACAGTTCTCATGAAAATGCATGTACAAACTCTAAGTAAGTCAAGAAATTTCACAAAGTCCTAATTTTTTTCTTGAAAACTAATTTATAGGAAGTAAAGCAAGGAGTAAATAGCAATGGCTAACACATACCCTAAAGGAAGTAAGAAAATGGTAAAGGAAAACACCAAGGAGTTATCCCTCATGGAGTTGCTAGTTATATTTTGGATATAAACATCCTAATAGCTAGGGTGAAACTACCATAGAGCAATGCAAAGAATACCAATTTTTATTCTCAAATTCAGACTTTCACTACATGCAATAACTAATAGTTGATTGAGGATATCAAGTACCTTGTCCTAATGGTTTTCTTGAGGTGTACCTTATATGGCTATGCCATTATATTTGTTATATATCCAATCCAAGCTTTAAATAGACACATAAAGAAACACAAAAAAATATTAACACACTTGGTTATAAAGAAAGAAATCATGAAAATAACCATCCTATTAAGAAAGTTAATTCACACATCCAAATAATAATTTAAATTAATACTCAAAGACGAGAAATTGTATTTGGGATAGGGTGGGGGAAAGAAGAATATCTTAATTTTATTATTAATAAAATCGTATTATAATGCACACGATATTCCACTGCTAGCACCTTTCATAAGCATCATCTAGGTTCCTTGAGTCCTGTGCCACTTAGGAAAACTTATAGACTTTGAAAGGAATTGGAACACGCAGTAATATGCTGGTAAAGCACTTCAGGAGCAGGGTCATTATGGGACACTAGTACCCAATAGTGTCCATTGATTTCCATGAGCATGCTATAACTGGTATGATGGTTTTGAGGTAGGGATATGCCTTGGTTTTTGGAGCTTCCAATGCGAGGCAACCTTTCCAAGGGAGGGGTCGCTCGAGGGACTATGTAGCAGAGAAGGGATGCCCGTAGAACTTGGAAGGTGTGTGACTACATGAAAGGGGGTGACCAGATTGCTCGAGGGACTATGTAGCAGAGAAGGGAAGGTCGGGGAATGTATTTGCTTTGGTCATTAACATTTCCAAATGGAATCAAATTCACATTGGGAGTGTAACCTAGAACAATGAGTCAGTAATTGTTTACAGAGAGGATAAGCGATGAAGGATTGTAGCACTTGACATTGGATGCAGACTTTGGCTTTGGAAGTGCATTCTAGACTTCCTTGGAAGGAGGTGAATCCTTGTACTACTCTTGAGGGTGGAGGTGTTCAGCCATCATGTCTGTTTATTTGTTAATTAGAGAAAATTTGCATATGTGTATATTATTGTAAATATTTTATCAAGATAGATTTAAAAAGATACGTAGACAATATTTTTATTTGTTGGTTGAAGAAAATTTGCGTATGTGAATGCTATTGTAAATACTATAATGAGTTGCGTTATAAAGCTCGAGTAAATGGTATGATTTCCATGTTTTCAACAGGTTGTTCATTGTAAATACTGTGACGAGTTATGTTATAAAGCTCCATGGGAAATAAGTTTTGTTTTTAGTGGTTTGCTTGTTCTAGGTGTCATTGAAAACCAAAGATGGTGTTCCCCAAGGTGGAGGGTTCTGTAACATCAATGGTTAAAAATTCATGTAAAAAAATATAAGACCAAGGTCATGGGACATGTATTCCAAGTTGAATGGTGGGAAAAAAATCCTAGTGGGTGTTCATTTGGTTTATTATAGCTATGGAAATTGGCAAAGGCAATGGGGAAGACTTTGGAAAGGTAAAGTGGCATTAATTGGCATTTTATTTATGAAAGTAATGGAAGTTAGGAGAAACGGAAGGTGAAAGGTCACAAGTTGCATGTGAGGATAAAAGATAAGGAAAATAATTGAAATTGAAGAAAATAAAGGCCTCATTGATAAAAAGGATTCTAAGGATCAGTTGGTAGCTTTTTCCAGTTTAGTCTTTTATCAATTCAGTTTTGGAGCTCTCCCTCTATTCTCTCTCTCATACTCTTAGGCACTTAGATTTTTCTTGGAGCACCCTTGGAAGAGTGTGGCATACTTAGAGTTTTGGAGAAAGAAGGCAAAGGAAGAGAAGGAAAGAGAAAGATGACATCAAGATCAACAACTAAAATGGGTTTTTCTTGCAGGTACAAAGTTTCATGTATGATTTCCTTGCTAGTTTTGGGCATGCATGACATATCCATGTGGTTATTTGGTTATGATTTTTCATTGGCATAGAGGATTTCCTAGATTGATAGTGGTTTTTCCTAGCCTTACTATTTCCTAGATAACCATGGTGTTGTGGGTTTTACTTTTGTTTTCTGGTTGGTTCACATATTCATTTGGCTGTGGGTTGAGTTATTGTTCCTGCAGCCTTGATTAGACAAACACTCTAGAATCCCTGTAACGACTTGGATTGAATTACTAGTCCTGGACCCTTGGTTGGACAAACTCTCTGGAAGCCCCTTAACAACTTGGGTTGAGTTACTAGTCCTAGAACCTTGGTTGGAAAAACACTCTAGAAGTCTTGGTAGGTTGAGTTATTAGTCCTGGAGCCTTAGCTAGACAAAAAACTCTAGAGCATGATAGCAGTTGTGGGTTGAGTTACTAGTCCTAGAGCCTTGGTTGGATAAACCCTCTAGAGCCCAACAGTATTTGTGGGTTGAGTTAATAGTCCTGGAAGTTACGTTGGAACAGATGCTTTTGAGCCCTGGAAAACTTGGGTAGAGACTGATCAAGTGATGGTTAGTGATGTACGACCATGAGGTGGAATAATTGATTGAGGTTTGAGGTGTTTTGGCCTTTGGAAGGCCTAGTTTGGTTTTGGTTGGTTTTATTCCAAGAGATCCCACATTTATGGTTGGAATATGGTGTTATCACTCAGAATTTTCCTTAGAAGTTATTAGAAACCTATTAGGATATTTCGACACATAGGAAATAATTAAGTATAACTTAGTCTAGTATAGAGTTAGGTAAAGTGTGTTTCTTTACTATGTACTTTTGTAACTTACATTCCGACGGTCATGATATGTAGTGATCCGACGATTCATTCTCTCCTCGGTATTACCGACACTTGATCCATGGCTTAACACCATTGGTCCAGATCTCTCTTAAAGAGCGGGAGGGTCATGTAGGTACTATTCACGAAGAAGCTTATGTAAATTTTCATTCTTTTATTAATAAATTTCCTGAAGTGGCCACGTTGGCTCAGGTCGTGGACTATTTCCCTCTTTGAGGGTTTTAACCACGTCAAAATACTGGTGTATTGATCTGTGGTCTGTTTGTGAGCGGTGTCCTTTGGTGTTCTGTCTGAGGAACTTACCCTGTATATTCCTACAAAACCACAAACCAATCTTTTAAGTATAGGCTCTAGCCAACCTATGACACGGAGAGGGCTCTCTCTATATAATTTAGCTTTGCTACTTATGGGATTTTAGGCTAGTTCTTAGTGTTCCTTGGGGTGTTGGTTTTGATTTGAAGGTTGGGTGGTGGAATTCTTAGAGCAGATGGATAGAGCTAGGTCTTCAATCCATTGGGCTATGGAGTCAACAAATGGATAGCAGGACTAAACCAATTCATTAAAGGGAATGTTCACAGCGTAGGCTAGCAGAGCAAAATGAAAATCTTTAGGCCTAATGGGTGCAATAATTCTAAATAGGGTGAAAGGGCACTTAAGAATCCTTAGACTAGGATCATAATGAAGAACATAGGATAATCATGAACAAAGGGAAATTAAGAATCATTTGCTGTAGATCACAAGAAGTCACCTAAACTGAGGATAAATCAAGAATTCCTTAACTTAGATTTGTAAAGAAAACATATAATAATGCTTAATAGTCAAGACATAGTGCTTTTAAGCAATTTCTGAAATATCATTCCATGTTATAACATTTAGATTTTAGAGATACATAAAATATTATGGAAAGAACTTGAAGAAAAGCCACACTGAACATGAGAGAATACTTGTTTGTATTTCGCTTTACACAAGAATCCTGTAAAATATCTGATCTTTATTCCTTGATCCAGCAAGCCAATCTAGTCATTGATACAATAGAATTTCTGATTTGAGAGAAATTCTATAGAAATGTTTTGGAATCCACACCTACATGCTTCTAATTATGAAGTATTTAAACAAAAATTTATTACAAAATATCTCAAAACAACTTAAGATTTATTTTAGGAAATACAAATATCTTCTTGCAAGAAGATAGAGACAACTAGTGAATTGTTTCTTGTTGTCCCTTTAATTATGGTTGTGTTGGCCTTTATGGTTGAGGTATAGCCCTTTATGTTGGCTTACAGTTGTGGAGTTTCATGCTAGAATATTCTTTGCTTTCATCTTTCAACTGATACTCTTTAACCTTGATACCCTTTGAACTCGTTGTGTTGTTTTTTCCTATTTCACCCTGCTCCCTTCATTTTTACTGCGCAGTAACTTTCAATTGTTTATTTAATACAGTAAATTTGTCATTGTCTCCCACCATTCTACATCTGGTAATTTCACATTTACCATTCTCTTGTAGATTTCATCAGCCTCAGTATACTTTGCAAGATTGGGCTCGGTGAGGAACAAATGTTTTACCTCATGCTCAAGGAAAAACAAGTTCTCAAATGTGTCATCTAATACTTTGTGTGTTGGCTGGGCTTTAATGGATGAAGAACTGGTTTGTTCCTTAGCCAATTTTATAAGTCTATCTCCATAGTCCAACTGTGTCATTAGTTTATCATGGATGACCATAGGACTATGCAGACCTTTCTCCCTCAAAATCTGGAATTTATCCATGAACCTATCAATGGCTACCTGCATATTGTGGCACTTTTCTTCCAAATTAAGCATAAGGTTCCTTTTGGAAAAGACCTTCCTTATTTCTAAAATGGCAGTAGTCCTATCTTCTATATTTAGCTCTTGGAGCTCATATCTATTCTTGTTGTTGAGGTTTGCAAAATTGGGCTTGGTGAGGAACAAATGTTTTACCTCATGCTCAAGGAAAAACAAGTTCTCAAATGCGTCATATAATACTTTGCCTATTGGAAGGGCTTTCATGGATGAAGAATTGGCTTGTTCCTTAGCCAATTTTATAAGTCTATCCCCATAGTCCAACTGTATCATTAGTTTATCATGGATGACCATGGGACTGGGTAGACTTTTCTCCCTCAAAACCTGGAATTTAGGCATGAACCTATCAATGGCTACCTGCATATTGTGGCACTTTTCTTCCAAATTAAGCATAAGGTTCCTTTTGGAAAGGACTTTCCTTATTTCTAAAATGGAAACGATCCTATCTTCTATATTTAGTTCTTGGAGCTCATATCTATTCTTGCTGTTGAGGAAGTGGATGTGTCTAGTTGCATACTTTGGCTTATTTCCCAACTCCTCCTTTACTTTCTGGATTGATTCTTGGAGGAGGGTTTCTAGTCAACATTGTCATAATTGGATGTACAAATAAGTCATGAAGTTTGAATAAGAGTATAGAGATTGATACTCGTGGATTAATGGGGTCCAAAAAATAACTGACCTGGGTTGACCCTTGGTGTCCAGTTTTTCGAGGGTGAATGGGAATTTCTCTGATTGATAATATAAGAACATATGGTATAAAACTGAGGAGTATTTGAAGATCCTTTCATTCCCCAGTCTTGTGAAATACTCATGCATCCTGTCAGCTATGAATGTGGCAAAGTCATAAATGGTTGCAGGAGGTTGTCCTGGGGTATAGATGGACATGAAATCAAGGTAATTTCATCAGTATACTCACTTGTAGAGTAATCCAAAACACAAGATATCATGGCTACAATATTTTAGCCCCAAGGGGAAAATATAGTTGCTACATATGGATGAGGGTCTTCAAGGATGTGTTTCTCTTTTCTGATGAAGGTTTGGAGCAATTGGGCCAATTTTATAGAGCTGAGTTTGGGATATAAGTCGAACAAGTCTCTAATTGAGAGGGGAGTTAGGTTTGGCCCTGGTTGGAGCTAAAGCATTTCATTTATAGACTCAGTAGTGATGGTGAAAAGGACTTTCTGGTCATGAGACGTGACGGTTTTGTGGCTTGGGACATAACAAGCATAACATATATGCACAATTTTAGGAAAAATGTGGACTTGGGGGAAGTGGTACTTGGGAAAATTTGACTCCTAAAGGCTAATTTCATCAGCATGGTTCAGGAACTTGTCCCTACTTTGGCAATGTATTTTGAGAAGGAGCTTTATGACAATGGTATCTTTTATCTGGAAATATTTATCAGCTAGGGGAAGGTGGTCCAAGTCTAAATGGGGTGTAGATATGGGTATCACATCCATAGCAATTGGGACAACCATACTCAATTCTTGTGGATTTGAGTATGGGGGTAATTTCAAGTTTTTTAGGGAAAAGATGTTTTGCAAGGAGTAGGCTTGAGCTCTTGAGTATTTTTAATTAATTGTTAACTTAACTAAAAACACTCAACAATTGGTTACTTGAAATTGACAGGGTATTTGGTGAATTTTGGTTTAAATACTTGGAACTGGGGTGAATTGGCTCTGAGTAAGGTGGCTGGCGACTGCAAGTGGTCGAATGGGCTTTGTATAGGCTGCAAGGCCGATTGGGTTGTCTGCAGTGTCTTTGGAGTGAAATTGTACATGGGTTGAAGGCTTTGACATTTGCAGGTGTCGTGCATGAGTACAGAGGCTTGCAGATGAAAATTCAGCGAAAACAAACAATTTTGGGGCTTTTGGCTTTTATACACAAAAAGTTATTTTTTGGTGGGTATGGGGTGAATAGTGGTTAATTTGTCGCGTAGCGAGAGGGCATTAAGCGATTCATTTCGCACTACTTTTGGGTGCTCGGTGGTATTTGGGAGGGGCCGCCCGATTCCACTCATCGAATGACACGTAGCATTGGGGGTCAAGGGGAAAACCACTTTATCGGGTGGGTAAAGGACGAATGTTGGGCTGGCACGATATGGATGAGGGTAGTCAGATGAGGAGGGGGACGATCGCATGGTGATTGGGTGGAGAAGCTACACAGAGGCCAGTGGGGGGCCCGACGGGCACTTAATTACGACGGTATCAGGGTTTAATAATGGAAAGTGAGATTAGGCTATCGGGGTAATTAATGGAGGGTTAAAGGGGGCTTTATTAACTTGATCGTAGATCGACTAGTTAAAGGTTTTGGTCGGATTGTAGGTGAAAATCATAGTTTATAATTAAACTAGGGTGTAGGGTTAATTTATACATAGCAGTTAAATATATACGGGAAATTGGGTTTATGAGGATTTAATATAATAAAGTTAGTAATTAATATGAAAAATGGGTGGAAAAGGGAAAAACACTAAGCAAAATGCTTTTTTGTGAATTACATGTTTTTCACATGCTTACATTAATACTTAGGGTAAATCATTTTTGTGAGCTTTTGGTAGGAAAAGTGTTTTATATGGAGGAAAATTGCTTTTCCTAGGTAAAAAGTGTTTTAACCTTAGGAAAAGGAGTATTATTAGGAAAATGAATGAACTAAAGGGGGGTGAACTTTTATGAGGGGAATCTAGTACTTGGTATCCATAAGTCATTGAGCTGAGGGTCCGGTCCCTCCAAAAGTCAGAGGAATGCTCTAAGCCTCTTTGACTTAAAGGTTTTAAGTACTTTGAACTTTATTATGGGAAATTAGTTAATTAAAGAGGTGAAATGAATGGGGGAAGTTAATTAATTGACTTTGAAATCCATTTGCATGCTTTATTGTCCATTCATATTTGGAACATATGATGAAAGATGATAAATATTCTTCCTTGTCTAATCAATCATGATAATTCGGAAACCTTTCTTCTACTTACCATCTACTTATCCTACCATTTTTTCTTCACTTTATTAGGGTGCATTGAAGCTAGCAAACCCTTATCAATATTTTCTTTTCCTTACATAGCAAACTATCTAAATCAAACCTTATATCATCCAAGGGGTCATATTAAATAGTTGAGCTCCTTTTATTTACTCTACCTATCTAATTATCTACGAAGATTACACTTTTTGGTCAAATTTTATTCTCTAGCTATAAACATAAAATTGAAAACATGGAATAGTCAAGTTTAAACATGTTGACTATCATGGATTGTGGCAAGAATTACAAGCTGCACACAATCATTTATTATGCACAAAAAGTAAATAGTAGTGGCATTTTGACTTGCCCACTTTCATGGTCTTTTTTTCTTTTTGGGGTTCATATATTTTTTCATCTTTTTGACCTTTGTTCATTCTTTCTGTTCTTTGATTATTCTTTTAGGACATACCCTCTTTACATTTTTTTTAATTTTA
>APFE030001899.1:15008-42843 GCA_000404065.3 Pinus taeda | reverse complement strand
TGACCAAAGAAAAAGCTTGCTTTTCCATTATGCTATATTTTAAGGGGACATCTCTTAGGGCCTTGCTAAATAAAGCAATAGTTTGTTCATAACCCTAGTCCTTTTTCTGCAGTAAAACTGCAGCAATTGTGTGCTCAGAAGAAAAGGAAAATAAGATGAAATCTCTGTCAAATTTTGGACTAATAAAAACTGGTGTTCTAGTTAAGACTAGTTTAATGTCTTCAAAATATTTCTTAGCCTCAACAGTCCATTTGATGGTCGAATCTTTTTTCAACATATTGTTCAGTGATCTAATTAATTCTACTAGATTAGAGATAAATCTCCTAAGAAAGTTAATTTTCCCTAAGAAAGCATGTAATTCTCTAATGTTCCTTGGATGTTGTAGATGTAAGATGGCTTCTATTCTTGTAGGGTCTATTCGAATACCATCTTTTGAAATTATATGACCTAGTAACTTTCCTTCTTCTCATTCAAACAAAGATTTCTTGGGATTCAAAGAAATTCCATATTTCCTGCATTTAATAAAACCCTGACTTAGATGATCCAAATGCTAGTTGTTAGATTTTGAAAATATAGTAATGTCATCTAGGTATATCACTAAGAAATCGTGGATTTCTTTAGCAAAGGCTATATCCATAGCCCTCTAGAAAGTGGCTCCTACATTCATTAGTACAAAAGGAATTTTCACATACATGAATGTGCCCCAAGGAGTAAGAAGGTAGCCTTGGCTTGGTCATTAGGATGAGCTAAAATCTGATTGTAACCAGAAAACCCATCCAATAATGAGATCCTAGTTGATCCAACCACCCTTTACAAAATATGGTCCATTTTGGGGAGAGGGTAATTGTCTTTAAGGGATGTTGAGGTTTCTAAGGTCCACATCAAGTCTGATCTTGCTAGTTTTCTTCCTAGTTGGCACTAGGTTTGAAACCCAATCAAAAAATTTGATTGTTGCAATTATCTTAGCATCATACATTCTCTAGATTTCCTTTTCAATTGAAGGCAATAGGACAGGCTTTATCCTTCTAAGTTTTTGTCTGAAAGGCTTTTGATTTTCTTCTATAGGGATTGTGTGTTGTATGATGCTAGTGTCATAGGATTTGAGGTCCTCATAAATCCAAGCAAAGACATCCTGAAATTCTTTTAATAACTCAATGTATTTTACTCTTTCAGTGGGAGGTAATGATTTATAAAGCTTGATCAATTTTGGATTTTCATCAGTGCCAATATTACACTCCTCCATATCAAATTTCAAAGGTTCCATTTTAGGATTTCTAGGAACATCATTTGAATCAAACGGGTATTCCAAAGGGGTTAATCCCTTAGGTAAGAAATTGTCTTTGAGATGATTACTTTAGTGTCTTCGTTTATTATCTCATCAATCTCAACTTGCTCTAGGTTTTATACATATGCTTTTGTAAATTTAGTGGGATGAAATCTATCTATCTCTTGACCTTCTATCTCATTTATTTCTATTTTAGATTTAGTGTTAGGGTCTATTGATGTGTCAGTATCTATATTTCTATTTAGAAATTCTTGTTCTTAAATTAAAAAGTTGTTTATTTGTTTGTCATCAACAAATATTTGCCAGTTCTTCAAATTATCTGGAATTGCAGGCATGTGCCTTACTTCAGCAGTGTACTAATAGTTAGGTTGAAAGGGTAACTTGCAGGTGCTGGCAAACATTACTAAACTATGAGCCTGCATATTATGTTTTCTAGGAATTACAACAAATTTGGTACCTAAGAAAGTGTTTAGTATTTCTACAATGGTTCCTCTATAACAACTTAATCTAGGGTCTTTCGTCATATATATAACATTAATTTGTTTTATCACTAATTCAGAGTCTCCCATATTAGAAACTCTTATAGATCCTAGCTTCCTAACTAATTTAAGACCTAAAATTGGTACTTCGTACTCAACCATATTGTTAGTACATTTAAAATTTAGTCTGTATGCATGGCCTTCTGAGTAATCATTCTCTAGATTGTATACACAAACTCCCACTCATGCTCCAAACTTATTGACTGACTCATCAAACTCAAGATGCCACAAAATATCATGTTCATAATTAGTATCATATGTTTTCACCAACTTTTCCTTAGCTTGACTACCTTGTTTAGTGGAGAGTTCTAAAGTTTGGTCAATTTCCTTTTGTTTTGAAACTACAATTTCTTTTGGTTCCTTGTGTTTCATCGAAATTATACAAAATAAAAGAGTAAATGTCTTAACGTATAGAGTAGATAGGAAAGTTTTGAGGCTGATCCTGGCTACTTACCATGTATTTTATTAAAGTTTCTTGGTACAACATTTTGGGTTGTCCAAAAATACAATTTTTTGCATCATGTTGTAGAGATCCCTGGAGTTTCACTCCCCTTGACCTGGATAACAACATGCCATACTTTGGTGGATGTCTGCAACCACAATATCCATAAGGATGCTCTTGGAAAGATATTGAACTAAGGTGACATAGAGGTCTTTAATCAACCCTAGATTCTTTACTCGACTTGAGTCAAATGAAAATAAGTCCTTCTAAGTCTTGTAATGTCTAGGTTGAATTTTTCCATTACTGATTTGGGCATTAAGTTGTGGGAGGCTCCAAAATCCAAAATTGCATTGTGAAGAATTTTGTCATGGATGCCAAGGCTAATATAAAAAGGTGGTATTCCTCCTTCTAGTGGTTTTCCATTGACATTTGGACCAAATATAAGTTCAGGTTGGTCATCAAACGTGTTAACATAATCCTCATTTTCAGCAAGGTTCAGGGTCTGGTTTATCTATGTTTCGTAGGTTTCATTCTTGATTAACTCTGTCAAAGGGACTAAAATATTTAGCTTAGCTACCTCTGCTCCCAAATTAAAAGGCAAAGGGGCTTTCTCTATTTGAGGGTTTGGAATTTTGACAACAGGGATTTGAGTGGGATGGTCTTCTTTTCCTTTATTGGGGACTTCTTTTTGTGAATTTTCCAATCTAGTATTTTGAGGTGTGTCCACTTGTTTTTTGGGGGGAATTGAAGAAGAGGTTGATCATCAGAAGGTTGATTAGGAGTTATATCTTCAATGGTAGGGCCAGAAGAATTCTGGTTTTTTCTGAGGAAAATCTGCAGGATTTTAGAAATCGTGGCTTCTTTGATTTTCTTTGGTTGATTTGACCTTGTTTTCTTGGTTTGGTTAGAGATATCGGAATTCTTTTTACTCCTTAGGTTATGCTGCTTATGTACTTCAAAGATGGCAGAATCATAACCTTTTTTATAATCAAATGATTCTCTAGATTAGATTTGCAATTGCTACAGCATATGCAATCCCTGATCATCTTGGGTCAGAATAACAACACCTTCATAATCTAATCCCATCAGGTTAATCTATGTGTCTTGCTCTAGGTCTTCAGGATGAGATGTTTCTACATCATTTTCTTGGAAAGGAGGTCTAATATTCTAATAAAGTCAATCTTTTCCAATATTTTGGTTTTGGATTTTCCTAAAGTTTGGGTTTCTAACTGGAGGTTCTTGTTGATTATCCCACTAGAGTTTCCTCTCTATATTCTCTATTCTATCCATTAACTTTTCCATGCCTTTTTCTAAGCTATCTATTTTGATGTCAGAGGGTGAAGGCTCATCTTTAACTGATCCTCTTCTTTCATTCCTAACTCTAGCTCTTTTAGCTAATAAAATAGCCTCTACACTTTGCATATCTTCTAGTGTTGGGGGGGTTCTATCCTTGAGCTGGAATGCCATGTCTGTGTCAAAACCATCAGGGAACTTTATTAATGCTAAGTTAGGTGGGGGTCTAAGATTAACTAGAATTGCATTGTATATATTGTTAAATCTGGTGTAGTAATCTTGAACAGTTTCATTGGGTCCTCTCCTAATATTTTCATATTCAGAAAGGATTTGTAGATGATTCTTTTTCTTTTCCCATCTATTCAAAAATTATTGTTGAAATACTTCTAAACTATCAATATTATTATCAGGCAGTGACCTAAACCATTTTCTAACATCACTAGCTAAAGTCTGAGCAAATAATCTCATTTGTACATCCACAATATCAATATCATGAAGTTCAAAGTAGTAGGTCATTTTATTAACATGGTGTTGTGCAGTGTAGTGTCCTATGCCATCAAATTTGATGATTTCACTCTGGTAGTCTGTTGGCATGGCACCAAGTGGAGCATGTAAGACAAGGGGAGCATATCTATTTTCCATGGCTATAAGCTGGGAAGGGCTAAAATGTGGGGTTGAGGCACTAGAAGGTGATGCAGTAGTGGAGGATGAACTAGGACCAACAGGTGGTACCTGGGATATGATAGGTTGGTAAGGGAGTGACGGTATGAATGGAGGTGGGGAATGGGCTTCAAATGTTGAAGGGAATAATGGTGAACTAAGAGTAGGGGAAAGTTGTTTACTCAGGGATCTTGGCAATACTAAGGGATGATTGTGGTGAATTTATAAGGTACTCATCAATTGATTTGTTCGCTTTTTGGACTTCAAGGTCTGCAATAAACTCTGGATCTATGACAGTGTCACAAATTTCACTTTCAGACTTTGATCTAAATAATGACAAATAAAATTGCTCATCAAAGGGAAGATCTTATAAAAAAAACCATTCATCAGGGCATGAATTAGCTTTAACTAAGGGTGTGTGACTGGCTAAACTTTCTTATGTTTTGGATTTTCTTGAAATCGGGTTGGGATTATCAAATATCGAGGGAGGGTTTGGATCTAGGTTAGCCCTAGTATAATGGGTTTTCCTCGAAGCCAAAATTTCAGAATTTTTTAATTTTTTTTCTTTTCGTGAGAAATAACTTCTAATAAATTACTTTAAGAGGCTCTAAATTCAGAATTAAAAATTTCTTAAAGATTTATTAGGACTGAGGGTTGTCCCCAGTATGGTCACCACTATGTTATCGCTTAGAATTTTCCTTAGAAGTTATCAGAAGAAGGAAGAAATTGAGGTAACCACAAAACAATATTTTAAGTATAGGCTCTAGCCAACCTATGACTCGGAGAGGGCTCTCTCTATATAATTTAGCTTTGTTTCTTATGGGATTTTAGGCTAGTTCTAAGTTGTCCTGGGGGTTTGGTTTTTGATTTGAAGGTTGGGTGGTGGAATTCTTAGAGCAGATGAATAGAGCTAGGTCTTCAAGCCATTGGGCTATGGAGTTAACAAATGGATAGCAAGATTGGACTAATTCATTAAAGGGAATTTTCATAGGGCAGGCTAGCAGAGAAAAATGCAAATCTTTAGGCCTAATGGGTGAAGTAATTCTAACCAGGGTGAAAGGGCACTTAAGAATCTTTAGACTGGGATCAGAATGAAGAACAAAGGAAAATCATGAACAAAGGGAAATTAAGAATCCTTTGCTATAGATCACAAGAAGTCACCTAAACTAAGGAGTAATCAAGAATTCTTTAACTTAGATTTGTGAAGAAAACATATAATAATGCATAACAGTCAAGACAGAGTGCTTTTAAGCAATTTATGAAATATCATTCCATGTTATAACATTTAGATTTTAGAGATACATAAAAGATTATGGAAAAAAATTGAAGAAAAACAACACTGAACATGAGAGAATACTTATTTGTATTTCGCTTTACACAAGAATCTTGTAAAATATCCTATCTTTATTCCTTGATCCAGCAAGCCAATCCAGTCATTGATACAATAGAATTTCTGATTTGAGAGAAAAAAATCTATATAAATGTTTGGAATCCACACCTACATACTTAGAATTGTGAAGTATTTATACAAAACTTATAACAAAATATCTCAAAACAACTTGAGATTTATTTTAGGAAATACAAATATCTTCTTGCAAGAAGATAGAGACAACTAATGAATTGTTTCTTGTTGTCCCTTTAATTATGGTTGTGATGGACTTTATGGTTGAGGCATAGCCCTTTATGCTGGCATACAATTATGGAGTTTCATGCTGGAATATTCTTTGCTTTCTTCTTTCAACTGATACTCTTTAACCCTGATACCCTTTGACCCTATTGTGTTGTTTTTTCCTGTTTCACCCTGCTCCCTTCTTTTTTACTGCACAATAACTTTCAGCTATTTATTTTATACAGTAAATCTATCATTGTCTCCCACCATTCTACATCTGGTAATTTCACATTTACCATTCTCCTGTAGATTTCATCATCCTAAGTATACTTTACAAAATTGGGCTTGGTGAGGAACAAATGTTTTACCTCATGCTCAAGGAAAAACAAGTTCTCAAATGTGTCATATAATACTTTGCCTATTGGCAGGGCTTTAATGGATGAAGAACTCGCTTGTTCCTTAGCCAACTTTCTAAGTCTATCCCAATAGTCCAACTGTGTCATTAGTTTATCATGGATGACCATAGGACTGGGCACACCTTTCTCCCTCAAAATCTGGAATTTACCCATGAACCTATCAATGGCTACTTGCATATTGTGGCACTTTTCTTCAAAATTAAGTAGAAGGTTCCTTTTGAAAAGGACCTTCCTTATTTTTAAAATGGCAGCAGTCATATTTTCTATATTTAGCTCTTGGATCTCATATCTATTCTTGCTGTTGAGGAAGTGGATGAGTCTATTTACATCCTCTCGATTATTTCCCAACTCCTCCTTTACTTTCTAGATTGATTCTTGGAGGAGGGTTTCCAGTCAACATTGTCATAACTAGATGTACAAATAAGTCAATGAAATCTGAATAAGAGTATGTAGACTAATACTCATGGATTAATGGAGTCCAAAAAATGACTGAATTGGGTTGACCCTTGATGCCCAATTTTTGGAGGGTGAATGGTAATTTCCTGATTGATAATATAAGAACATATGGTATGAAAATTAGGAGTATTTGAAGACCCTTTCATTCCCCATTCTTGTGAACTGCTCATTCATCCTGTCAGCTATGAGTGTGGCAAAGTAATAAATGGTTGTAGGAGGCTGTCCTGGGGTATAGATGGACATGAAAGCCAAGATAATTTCAAAAATATACTCACTTATGGAGTAACCCAAAACACAAGATATCATGGCTACAATATTTCAGCCCCAAGGGCAAAATATAGTTGCTACATATGGAGGGGAATCTTTAGGGATGTGCTTCTCTTCTCTGATGAAGGTTTGGAGCAATTGGGCCAATTTTGCAGAGCTGAGTTTGGGATATATGTCCAACATATCTCCAATTGAGAGGGGAGTTAGGATTGGCCCTGAATGGAGCTGCAACAATTCATTTATAAGCTCAGAAGTGATGGTGAAAAGGACCTTTTGGTCATGAGACATGATGGTTCTATGACTTGGGACATAACAAACATAGCACATATGCACAATTTTTGGAAAAATGTGGACTTGGGGGAAATGGTACTTGGGCAAATTTGACTCCCAAAGGCCAATTTCATTAGCATGGTTGAAGAACTTTTCCTTACTTTGGAAATGTATTTTGAGCAAGAGCTTTATGACAGTGGTATCTTTTATCTGGAAATCTTTATCAGCTAGGGGACGGTGTTCCGGGTCTAAATGGGGTGTAAAGATGGGCCTCACATCCATAGCATTTGGGACAGCCAGACTCAGTTCTTGGATTTGAGTATGGGTGCTAATTTCAAGTTTTTTAGGGATACAGTGTTCTGCAATGAGTAGGCTTGAGCTCTTGAATATTTTTAATTAATTTTTAACTTAACTAAAAACACTCAACAACTGGTTACTTTGAAATTGACAGGGTGTTCAGTGAATTTTGGTTTAAATACCTGGAGCTGGGGTGAATTGGCTCTGAGCAGGGTGGCTGGTGATTGCAAGTGGTCGAATGGGCTTTGTATAAGTTGCAAGGTCAATTGGGTTGTCTGCAACGTCTTTGAAGTGAAATTGTAGATGGGTTGATGACTTTGACGTTTGTAGGTGTCGTGCATGAGTACAGAGGCTTGTAGATGAAAATTCAGCGAAAAAAAACAATTTTGGGGCTTTTGGCTTTTATATGCAAAAATTTATTTTTTGGCAGGAATGGGGTGAATAGTGGTTAATTTGTAGCATAGCGGGAGGGCATTAAGTGGTTCATTTCGCACTGCTTTTGGGCACTTGGTGGTATTTGGGAGGGGCCGCCTAATTCTTCTCATCTAATGACATGTAGCATTGGGGGCCAACCAGAAACCACTTTATCAGGTGGGTAAAGGACAAACATTGGGTTGACCCGATATGGATGAGGGCGGTCGGATGAGGAGGGGGCCGATCGTACATTGATCGGGTGGAGAACCTACGCAGAGGCTAGTGGGGGCCTGATGGCACTTAATTACGGTGGTATCAGGGGTAAATAATGGCTTAAAGTGAGATTAGACTATCGGGGTAATTAACAGAGGATTAAAGGGGGCTTTATTAACTTGATCGCAGATTGACCAGTTAAAGGTTTTGGTCGGGTTTTAGGTGAAAATCATAGTAAATAATTAAACTAGGGTGTAGGGTTAATTTATACATAGGAGTTAAATATATACAGGAAATTGGGTTCATCGGGATTTAATATAATAAAGTTAGTAATTAATATGAAAAATAGGTGGAAAACGGAAAAACACTAAGAAAAATGTTTTTTTGTGAATTACATGTTTTTCACATATTTACATTAATACTTAGGGTAAAGCATTTTTGTGGGTTTTTGGTATGAAAAGTGTTTTATATGGGGAAAATTGATTTTCCTAGGCAAAAAGTGTTTTAACCTTAGGAAAAGGAGTATTATTAGGAAAATGTATGAACACAGGGGGGGATGAACTTTTATGAGAGGAATCTAATACTTGATATCCATAAGTCATTGAGCCAAGGGTCCGGTCCCTCCAAAAGTTAGAGAAATGCTTTGAGCCTCTTTGACTTAAAGGTTTTAAGTACTTTGAACTTTATTATTGGAAATTAGTTAATTAAAGAGGTGAAATGAATGGGGGGAGTTAATTAATTGACTTTGAAATCCATTTGCATGCTTGATTATCCATTCATATTTGGAACATATGATGAAAGATGATAAATATGCTTCTTTATCTAATCAATCATTATACTTCTACAACCTTTATTCTACTTACCCATCTACTTATCCTACCATTTTTTCTTCACTTTTATTAGAGTGCATTTAAGCTAGCAAACCCTTATCAATATTTTATTTTCCTTACATAGTAAACTATCTAAATCAAACCTTATATCATCCAAGGGCTCATATTAAACACTTGAGCTCCTTTTATTTACTCTACCTATCTAATTATCTGCCAAGATTACACTTTTTGGTCAGATTTTATTCTCTAGCTATAAACATAAAATTGAAAACATGGAATAGTCAAGTTTAAACAGGTTGACTATCATGGATTGTGGCAAGAATTACAAGCTGCACACAATCATTTATTATGCACAAAAAGTAAATAGTAGTGGCATTTTGACTTGCTCACTTTCATGGTCTTTTTTTTTTTTGGGGTTCATATATTTTTTCATCTTTTTGGACCTTTCTTCATCTTTTTGTCCTTGGATTATTCTTTAGGACATACACTCTTTACATTTTATTTTATTTTTATTTTTATTTTTTATTTTATTTATTTTAATATGGAAAACATTTGCGGAGAGCAAAGGTATGTACAATATTACAAGGCTTAATCTCAATCAATCAAAATTATTATTCCTATTGGTATAGGAACCTAACATATGGCATAGGGGTGACAGGATGAAAGGGAGATTTGGTTCCACCTAGTTTATAGTCGTGTGGTTCATGGAAGTCCTAGACTTGGCTTCATTTTGCATATGTTAATAAGAGCTTATTTCCTCTTGTATTTGATGGTTAAATATACTTGTTTATATGTGGTTTTCATTGTTGTTATATCCTTGTTATTTTTGTTGGCTATATGTTGGTTATGAACATGTTTTATGACAGTGATGATATATGGCTCTCATCATGTTTTGATTTGTAAATGAATGAACAATGAATATATGACCTAATATATGATAATGCAAATAATGTGATAAGGCATCAATGCTTCTTAGCAATTCTTAGATAATTATGACAACCCTATGCTTATATGTGTTGTTGTGACCTGTTGAATGCATATTTGTGACATGTTTGACAAAATTCTTGTCATGGTTGGTTGGGGTGCAGTCAAGTCATTGATCAAGAATTTGCATTAATATCATTATTTGATGTTAATTTTCATTCATGAAAGTTTCATGGAGTTCTAAGGAGTGGCCTTAGTACTGGCATCTAAAAGGTGGCATAAAATGCAGGGTCATTGACTCTGAACTAGCTAAAAAAGTCCCTATTTGATTGCATTCACTTTTTGTGTGAGTGACTGGAGGGTCCCAGTTGCATTCATGCCCATGTAATCAGAGCGATTGAGGCCCTAGGTCAGTAAAATGTTAAGTTTCCTCCAGGGTTGGTCACCTAGAGAGGTTGGTTGACTCCTGGAGATTTTGTAGCCTATGTAGAAGATCAGATTGGTTTTGTTGTGTCGATTCCTCTTCCTTTACTATATGTGGGGAGCTGAATCATATAATAGTAGCCTCTCATCACATGTTTATCCCAACAAAGCAATTAACTTGGGTAAATATGGGAGGAGGGTGGTTACAACAAGGTTATGTCCAATAATATTGTAAATATTTAAACATGTTATTAGAACTATTACCTACAACTTTACACACAACTATCTACAATGATGACACTAACTAAGCATAAATAGATACATTGATGATATTAACTAAGCATAATTTCCTTTTTTTATGATACGAATTGTGCGGGGAATCCTTCCAAACCACCTTTATCTATCTTTGGAAGTACTGATCTATTACATTGTGGTTCTCATCAATATTTGAAGCACCAATTCTTGATGTTGTTTTTTTGTCTTCTAACTCATCTTTCTCACTAAAACATACTATATTAAGAAAATGTTTAACTACTAATTAATTATGTCCATGGCCATGTACATCCTTTTCTAGATTCTCAACTATATAATTCATGCATTTAGCATATTAAACATGTGCCAATCCCTTAATTGAGTAACAATCTACTTCATTTGGCATTGTGCAATGTTCTCTCTTATGATGCTACATTTTCCTGCCACGGTCTCTCTTTGTTGTACCTTTGTTTGGAATATGAATGTTCATGTCCATCATTATTGAGATGTAATTGACTAGGAGGATTCCTTATGGTAGTGTCTATAGATCAATAAGCTGCATTATAAATGCAATCAATGATCAAGCTTAATAGATTGCTCCAATTCATGAAAGTTGTTTCTCATTTTACTTCTCTTCCACTATACTTTCTTCAAAAAAAAACTATAATAGGGTGAATC
The DNA here is from genome assembly GCA_000404065.3 of Pinus taeda. Lineage (NCBI taxonomy): Eukaryota > Viridiplantae > Streptophyta > Pinopsida > Pinales > Pinaceae > Pinus > Pinus taeda. The sequence goes on along the minus strand of APFE030001899.1, from coordinate 31,575 downwards.
TCACTTTACTAATTCTTCCACCATGAAATGACACTTTCCTTGGGAATCTTACGACTCTATCTAGTGAAATTAATGCCTAGCCCTTTTTTCAATTTGTGTTTTTCCATGGCAAGAATAGTGTGTTCATTGTTTAATTGGTTAATGTTTAATCCATGCCATACTCCTTGTAATGATGATATATCTCCTCGAAAAGTAGAAGTACCAGTTGTATAAAAACATGGAAATATTTGCTTGGTACATGTGAGTATAAAATGCCATGACCAAAATCATCCAAATCATATGATGGAATTGAACATGTCAACCACATCATAGATAAAGTTGGCAATGAACATGTCAAACACAACATATATCAATGACCGCTATTAAAGGATCCATCATTGGAAATTCATTTAGGTGGACTTTGATGCAATTAAATCCTAAATTTTTATGATTTAGTAGAATGAAGGTCTTTGGTTTAGAAAATGTTTTAAGGAGAATGTAACTAAATTATAAAATCAATTTAAATCATATTTTCCATAGGTGCAAGTAGTGCATCAAATGACACAAATAAATATAGATTTCAACCCATTATATCTATGATCAGAGTATATATAAGAATTTTGGACCATATCATTTGTTCCCTTCTTACATAATTGTGGATACTATTCTACTCTATACTATCATCCTCACAACTTCCACTAATAAAAGAGAACAACATAAAATATATTCATGTTAAGACTACAATACCAACAAGATGAATGTTTTGTTTTCAAAGAGCGATCCAATTAATTTCCCAAGTTGTAAGGGATAAAAATTTCATAGAAGTTTTGAAAGACAGTATTGATATTCAACATGTGGAACTTGGATGAAAGTATATACCTTGATTAATTTAGCTTCTAGGAATATGATTACATGTCACTTCACAACTTCCGTTAATGAAAGGGAATAATATAAAATATACTCACACTAAGACTACAATGCCAACAAGATGAATGTTTTGTTGTTAAATATCAATCTAATTGACTTATGAATTGTAAGGGATGGACATTCCAATTGATAGTTCATGACAATAGATCTGATAAAATTATACTTAAAATTCTGAAACCTATACTATGCACATTATTTTTCCCTAGATTTATGGATTTATTAAGTTACACTTTCACACATGGAATATGCAAAATGTGGAAAAAGAGAGAAACACAAAAATAGAATCAATCACAACAACAAGAACACAAGATTTACCCTTGGAAACCCTTTCATGAGAAAACCTAACATTGTTGTCCTCTCTTTCTTTGAATAGAAAAATGGAGGCAAGTACACTTAAGTGAGAACTATGGCCCATGGGTTGCTACAGTGAAAAAATCCTCTATGTTTCTCTCTCCTTATCCACTATTGGGTACTTGCTCATCTATGGAAAAAAATGAACTTGAATGGAATGGAACCCCTTTTCCTCCAAGTGGCCTAATTATAACATTGCTTGACAGCCTACTAGTGGTTAATTTTCACTCCAAATCTTGACAAGAGTTATAATTTTCACTCTTCTAGAGTCTTCTTCATGATTATCATGTGGCTTGTCACTTTTCCATGATTAATTGTTGCTAACATGGCATCTCCTCGGATTATAGTAGTTAAAATAGGAAGGCCAACTTCTAAGAGGCATAAATTTTTCATGAATACTTTGATCAAGGTGATCATTAGGGGAATTTTGAGGTCAAAATTGGACCTCAAAACAAAAAATGTACTAAAAGATTAGCATTAAAAGAACCAATAGGAATCAAGATAGCGACGTCTGATGAGCCCCAATATTGCAACAAGAATGTTGTAACTCCCAATGCTACCAACTTAAATTATGAACCTAGGGTTTGTACAAACTTAAGAATTGTTGACACTATATGTGCAACATGAAATATGTCCTTCTTTCTTTGATCTAATGTAATGAAGTGAATATCATGAAATTGACCCTAAACTAATTGTAGAAATGGAAATGCTTGAAATGGAAACCTTAACCTATTGTAGGAAACAAAAGATAAGGAAAGAAAAGATATTCTAATTTCATAAAGTAAAGAGCATGAACCAAAGTTCCACCACTGCATTCATAATAGATTAGACCTAATAATAGACTTCATTAGGTGCTTCATAAAGTAATCATGAAATCATCACGATGTCATTCAATTCATGAACTTGTCTATTGTCCCTTCATTGTTGGAATGTGTTGCAGTGGTAAAAAGGAAAGTCCTAAGTGGTATTTGATCTTCCTCAATCGTGTTTTAAGAGCCTATAGATCATTATTCAAATTTAAGAGGCAAATACCAATATTTTGGAGCAAATATGATCAAGTTTACATTGCGCTACAAGATACTACAAGATTTCCATGTTTTGCTATAGGATTGGATCCATGAGAATTCTGAGGGTGGAAAAGGTGATATAAATGTGGGAAATGGTATATTAATATATATTAATGTTTTATGAGGCTTTTTCCAAGCTTAGCACCTTTCATAGGCCCATCTTTCACAAAAACAAATGTACACAGTATCCTTCAATGACCCAAAAACGTACTTTCGGTGGCATAGCTTTGAGGGTGTTGTGCAGTGAGGAGAAATAGGTTGATGATTGTTGGAGGAATATAGGATGACAATTATAACCCTAGAAATCAGTGGTAGTACCTAAACACCACAAAAATACCATTATTTTTATACTTGCAAAGACTAAAATACCCAATTTTCCAGCTACTCCATCCTCCAATTTATATCACTGAATGACCAAGAAAATCAAATGAAAATGAGATTTGGTAAGAAAAAATATTAATTAGTAATTCCTAAGATTCCAATCCAAGTGGAATCACTGAAAAATACCCTTTTTAGCATGTGCTAAAAATAGCAGAAAATTACTACTCCAAAAAGTACTGGAAATTCAAGAATCAGTGAGCTAGTTAACCTACCAAATGCCTAGCCTGATCAAGTGAAAAATTCTATGGGGTAAATTTTTTTATCAACCTAAAATAATCTCATTAAAATTTTCTAAAAATTAATAGTGAATTAATACTATTTTGCTACAAGTGACTTCCAGAAATTCTAGATTTGTGAACTAGTAAACCAATCCAAGTAACTCAATGATAAATATGAATTTTAATGTAAGTATGAATAATGCTTGTGACTCTGTAAATAATCTGAAAAACAACTCACTTCAATAATGTAACCAATATAACCTACAACAAAGGAAACATGAACACTGGATGCAAAAATAAGAGACGCAAGTGAAAAGGACATTCAAAGGAAATAAAGAAATTGTACAGTAGGGATGTGAGGCTTCTATGATGGAAAATACCAAGGATACTCGAAGTTCTATGAAGGAGACCAAGCTTAAGAAGCTAAAATTGACACAAAACTTCATTATTTGAATCAATCCAAGTACATCCCTGCTAGAAATGAAAGTGGAGCTGTTAAATAACAAGTTTTCTCCATAAGAAGACTAAGAAATGCATGCCACTAGAGGGAAATTCGAATTAGTCTGTATAAAAAATATGGGGGAGAAACCTCCTTGAAAGAAGGCATCTCTCCCCTCCAAAATCCCTCAAAAAGTGGATTTGGTTCCCAACAGGAAGAATCTTCAATTAATGACAGGGGACACATTCCTAGATTTTCTCAATGAGTGGAGCTCCAGAATTTGTTCAATAATTTCATAATATCTTGTTCATTTATCAACCAATATTGGTCTAGCATCCTCTATTAGGGAGAAATTCCCTATATTATCTCATTCAAAATTTACTCAATATTCTCTGAATATTCTGCAAAAATAAGAAATATCATACACATAATATGCAATTATCTCTAAACCTTCCTAAGAACACATTAAAGAAAAAAACAATATTATGTGTAGAAGAAGAGATTTAATATAGCCTTTATGTGCCTAAGAAAGGTTATATGGGCATTAAGTTGTGTTCAATTTGGAGGCCCATCATACTCCCTACTGAAATTGTTGCTCATCCTCTGAGCAACCTACTCATATCCCTTTCTTTATTGTTTTTTTTGTCGCTCCATTTCCTACTCCTCATTCTTCTCTAACTATTGTTCTACATGATATTCTAAAATTTGCACATCCCTTCTACCATCGCAGAAGGATTTCTTGGCACTCATTTCCTCATGTCTATATTTCTCGTCCCAATGTGCTCTAGTAAGTATAATGGTGATTGTGTTGAGATCACTTCATTCAAATGTTTTTCCAATCCTTTTAGTGTTGTCACAAAGTCTTGGTTATTTGGATTCCTTAGGTTGACTGTAAATTCCAATGGAAGTTCATCAACATACCCCTTCAATTTTTCAAGAAACCGCATCTAGAAAGAAAAAAAAATCACAATATTGTGTTCAAGTTGAGGAAAAAAAATTCAGAATGCACCCTTGCCTTATTAAACACACCATGCTCATCCAATCCAAATGTTTTTCTTACTGGAATTCAAACTATAAATTTTCAAAGTGATTTTTGTAATGAATAAGGTGTTTTTGAAAACTTATGTCAAATGTTCGAGAGAAGGAACCTTTACTTACATTTCCTCTAAATATTTTCTTGCATATCAAGGCTTTGATGGTTGTTCTAGGTGAAATTGGCCTTCATGTAGCACTTTGTTTGGATCATGTAGAAAACAGTATCAATCCTGTAGCAGTGTGTTCTAATCCTGTAGCAACCTATTATGATCCTTTAGCATACAACGTGAATCCTGTAGCAACTAATCTTTGTATGCCAAGAGGTGGTGGGTCCACCTTTTTATTTATTTATTAATTTTTTCAATCTTTTCTCTTTTTTCATTGCATGCAAAATAAACTCAGATTGGTTTGAGTAAACTAGTCCAACACCACCTACCCCTTCGCACTCCTTGTCCTCTATCATGACTAAATGATAAAAACCCAATTTCTCAAGTATTTTTTACTTTTGTCTTGTTCCTCTCCCACACATGTGGACGTCTTGGTGGAAAATTGAAGTTAATTGCCAGATAAGAATGAAGTTTCTTTGCTACTAATTTTAGCTATAAAAATATTTTTCCCTTCATACACTTGCAACATTTTTTGGTGGTAAAATAAGTCTGTAGGAGAGGTTTTGAGGATTTCATACCTGGGCCTTACAATTGATGCATTTTTGCAAGTGATATTAAGGTCATTTATATGACTATTGAAGTTATCTTTGGTGGTTTTGAAGTTGATTTGTTGATCACTTAATGTTTGCATGTTTTTGGCTTCTTGAGTTTTCATATTCTTATGCTTGTTGCTCCATGATCTGGTCCTTTTGTATATATTTCTGATCAGTTTCTAACTGAACAAAGTCTGTTGATGTAGGTTCTTCAAATGGTGGTCGATATGTTGTTTTTGGATATGAATAGTGACCCTGTAGCAGCTCCTCGAGAGTTATGTGGATGCCCAAGATCACAAAGATGGTCCTTCAATGTTTCAGGATGGCGAAGTATTCATTTTGGTGTGGTCAAGTGCATCCAATTATGGTTTTATAGGGTTTGTTTAGGCTGCTACAAGATTGGGTTCTTTCCTATAACGGTCACATAATACCCCCTAATACCACAATAATTTTCATGAAATGCATTCAGAAGCTTTGATAATTCATGGTGAGCTCATGGACTTGGACTAGAAACTTTGGTGGTGGAGAAAATTAGGGAAGAATGGGTGAAAATGGGTTTTTTTTCATGAACAAGGATGATTTTTTGGATGGAGAAGTGATTGAATGTTGTGGAATATGGATTATGGAAGTATGTTACACTTTGTTTTTCATTCCCCCAAGGAAAACATAAGATCTTACCCCTCTCTTTATGTTGATCACAGTCCTATAGAAATTTCAGTCAATCATATAACATACTTATTTAATCCATATCTCTCAAATGGTAGATTGGATTCACTTTATTTTTTTTTATTATGTTTCCATCATCCTTATGCATCTTCCCATAAAAAATATTGGTCAATGGATGCATGAATTGTGATAAAATTTAAAAATAGTTTTAGGTGATGGTGGTCAATTTCTAAAAAAATATGCACTGGAATTTACTAAAATTTCTGGAGCATGTTACCATTATCCATGTGCATCTCCCCATGAAACATCTTGGTCAATGGATTCCTAGTTTTAGATTTATGGGAAAAATAATTTATGCCCTGTGTTTTTTTCACAATCTTGTAACAACACAAAACTTTCTTGTAGCAACTATAAGACAATGAGGAAAATGAATGGAAAAGTCCTGGGAATAATGGGTGAAGGTTGAAAATAGATGAGGGTGATGGATTGGCATGACCTTGGTCCTTCTTGAGAAATTTTCACAAAAGGTAAGGGCACCTCAAAAGAGGTTTTCACCTAGGATGTTATTATTTTTTCTCCTTTTTCCAACTCATTGATTGCCTCATGGAGGTTTTCAATCAATGAGCCAATCTCAGGTGCCTAAAAGAAGGTTTTAACTTGAGATTTTTATTTTTTTCACTTTTCTTTTTCTCTTTTTCTATTTTTTATTTCTTTTTTCTATCCCACCCTACTTGGAAAAAAAGAAAATCTCTTTCAAGTATAGGAATACTTCCAATCGATCCATGTACGTACCAAGAAGACAAATACACTCATATGCAGGTTTGAAAGATGTGTTTCGAGATATACCAACATGTAAGAGATCAACTTCTTTGATTTAGATGAGATTAAGAATTGTTGAAGAAGAGCATGATGTTGAAACTTAATGATTGTATGGAACTAGATTTCTATATAGTTGTGATGTTCTTAGTTCACTTGCTCATTTAGATAATCTTGTATGTCTTCTTCTTCCATGAAATTTAGATCTTCTTCTTTTTTATCATTATTCTCTTGAACACATAGAGGATAGGATGGTAAGCATAATGAAAATTTATCAATATTTGATTCTAATGCCTACTCTCCATCAAATGTAGCCAATGATTCTTTGGTCTCCTCATTTGAATCTTCTTTTTTTGAATGTTGTCCTTCAATGACATCAAGAGAATTTTTTCCTGCAATACTCTTCCCAATATAAGGTGAATACCATTTAAATAAAGAGGAGTTGTTTGGAAGTATTGTACCTCAACATTGTAAGTTGGTTGAGAAACTTTGTTATTTGGGTTCGAAAATGGAGGTACAGGTAGTTAAATGGGAGTGGACCTTTGATATAGGTGTGGTTGTGCCGAAGGTGGATGGTATGGATAGCATGGAGCTGGGTATGGATGATATTGAGGAAAATATTGAGGATATTGTCAATTTCTCCCATAAGGTCCTTATCAACCTTGTTGACAAGATTGGTTTTGGGGTCGACATGGCCAAGGTTTCCAAGGAAAGGGTGTGTACCAATTACTTTGAGATGGCTGTGCATAACCTTGAAATTGTAAATTAGGTTCTTGCATCATACCAGGTTGACTAGGCCACCATAGTCTTCTTGTAACTACATAACATAGATGCTTTGGTGATTGACTTCTTTGTCCTTCTCATAAACTTCCTTCAAACTTTGTAATGATGGGAAATATTTAATAACATGTGATTCTGCATAGGAAATACACATATCAACATCTTCTTTTTGTACATTTTGCATTCTTAACATTTCTACTTGTTCATTTAGATTGCTAAGAATTTCTATTTAAAAGTTATCAAGAAAATTTCAGAGTTCATCTTGACTTACCACTCTTGATTCTAATTTACTTACTATTTCCCTTCCTCTTGATATGTGCTTGTATATTTCACAAATTTATTCAAATGATAATTGGTATACATCACCTCTACTCATGAGATCAAACAGATCAATCCACTCATCCATAATTATTCTAAGTAGGAGGGTTTTTAGTGTGTCAAATCCTAAATGATGTAATTTTTCCCTCTTAGCATTATACATGAATCTCTCTATTAGATCCTCAAGGCTCTCATCTTCTTTTTGAGCCATTCTAAATATTTCTTCTTTAAGATCATGATCTTTGTATTTTTCTAGAAATATCTTTTGCATATCATTCCATGACCTTATTGAATTAGTCCCTAAACTCGTGAACTATTTAAGAGCTCTATCCTTCAATGTTGTTGGAAAAAATCTCAATTTTTGAGTGTTTCAGTAAGTAACCATAATATATACAAAAGATTTCAAATTCAAAGGGAAATGATTTGTAGAACATCATGTACATTCTCAAGCTCATGCAATTTACTAAAGCACAGGACAAGAATCTACTTCTCCTTTCAACCAGCGGAATCCAATAGATCGATGAAAACAATAAGAACAAGAAGAAGATAAATCAATGGCACATAGCACAAGATGTATATGGGGAAAGCCACTACTCAAAACCCCGCTATCTGTATTGCATATATCATAAATATGAGTGAAGATACAAAGCTTGTTTTCACTAGAACAATTCCGCACAAGTATGCTCAACTCTCTCAGCTCACAAGCTAGCTCAAGCTAAATCCTTAGCTTATTTTGCTGCTCTCCAAGCCCCTATTTCCTTGCATAATTTCTATGGTTGAATATCCCATATTAATCGGAATCTAGTGTTTCCAAAACTGCGCAATAAAAACTAGGTCCAGTTCTTGATTGCATGCATGATCTATACAACTCATTATATCATACAACTCATAGTACATTGTCTCTACACTCTAGTATCAACTGGATATTTCTCTGAACTGACATGCATGAGTTTCTCGAGGAAATATTCAATTAGCTGGAGTAACACTAGTGGATGCATTAGTGCACTGACTGTTAATCCTCTATTAGTTCCAAAAACAATTTAGAACTAAATTAACTAAACTTAACTCAGTAAACTAAGTGATCTAATTTCCAACTCAATTTAAACTCATACTAGACCCCTAAAACTTAGGGAGAACATATACATGAATATAGAAAGGCTTCCAACTCGAAATTCCTAAGCTAATTAAGTTAATTAAACTTAATTAACCATTTACAAGTTACTACGAGAGTAGAATTTGATTTTAATTCTCAGTTTAATTCAAGGACAAATTAAATTGGAATTTATCGTTGCCATTGCTCAACAGGTTTCTGGATCCTCTGACCTCATAGCATGGAAGTTCAAAAGGAAATATGGAGGGATTTTTGTCATATGAAAACTAACATAAGTATCTTGAATGGGAAATACAAGAGGATATTCTTCATTGTCATCATCTCCATCCATTTCTTCTACCTTATATGCCACCTCTTCTTCTTCTACGTACAAATGTGGATCGTGATGTGGTTCTTACTACACCACGTGATTAAATGGGGGTTGTGGTATTCATGATTTTTTTTTGAATGAGAATGCTAATGTAATGCAACTTTATGTTCTTGAAATGAAAGATGCCTAATCACAATTTTTATTTTTGTAGAAAGTAAAATAAATGAATCAACTAGGGAAAAAACAATGCATACTATGACACCTCCCCGATAACAGCACCAAAAGTGATGAGCCTCAATGTTGCAATAAGAATGTTGTAAATTCCAAGGCTACTAACTTAAATTATCAACCCAAGTTTTGTACAAACTTAAGTGGTGTCACCACCATATGTGCAACATGCAATGTGCCTCTCTTTCATTGATCTCATGTAATGAAGTGACTATCATGAAATCAAACCTAAACTAATTGCAGAAATGGAAACATTAACTTATTGCAGAAAATAAAAGAGAAGGAAAGAAAACCTATTTGAATTGCATAAAGTAAAGAACATGAACCAAATGTCCATAAATGCACTCAAAAGATATAGACCTAGTAATAGATTTCATTAGGTTCTTCATAAAGTAATCATGAAAATCATGAGTATGTCATTTAATTCATGAACGTGCCTACTATCCCTTAATTGTTAGAATTTGATGCAATGGTAAAAAGGAAAGTCTTGAGTGGTCTTTGGTCTTCCTCAATCATGGTTTCAGAGCCTAAGGGTAATTATTAAGGGTTAAGAGGAAAAAATCAATATTTTGGAGAAAATTTGGCTAATTTACATAATGTTATAGGATTGCTACAAGATTGCTACAAGATGCTACATGATTGCCTTGTTTTGCTATAGGATTGGATCCATGAGCATTTTGAGGGTGTAAAATATAATATAAAGGTGGGAAATGGTATATGAAGGTTGTATGAGGATTTTCCAATTAGCACCTCTCATAGGCCCATCTTACACAAAAACAAATGCACATAGTGTCCTTCAATGACCCACAAATGTACTTAGTGGAAAATTTTTGAGGGCGTTGTGTAGTGAGAAGAAAGAGATTAATGATGGTAGGAGGAATCTAGAATGACAATATTAACCCTGAAAATCAACAGTAGTACCTGTACACCACAAAAATATCATGATTTTTATACTTTTAAAGACTAAATTACCCAATCTGTCAGCTAGTCTGTCCTCCAATTTATCTCACTGAGTGACCAAGAAAATCGAATGAAAATGAGATGGGGTAATTTTTTTTATTAAATAGGATGAACTGAGACTCTAATACAAGTGGAATCACTCAAAAATACTCTTTTTAGCATGTTCTAAAAATAGCATAAAATGACTACTTAAAAAACTAGAAATTCAATAATTAATGAGCTAGTTAACCTACCAAATGCCTAACCTAATCAAGTGAAAATGATACGGGGTAAATTTGGTTATTAAATTGAATGTTTTTATGAATCAATCCAAGTGGAATCAACTCAAAATAAACTCACAAACATGTTCTAAAAATTAGCAGAAAATTACTACTATTTTGCTACAAGAGACTTCTAGAAATTCTAGATTTGTGAACTAGTAAAGCAATCCAAGTAGCTAAATGATGAATATGAATTTTAAAAATTGTTCTAAGGATGCATCATGATTGTGAATATGTTAATAAGCTTCATACCAACTCATTTCAATCATTTAACCAATACAACCTACAACAAAGGAAGCATGAACACTAAATGCAAAGTAAGAGATGCAAGTGAAAAATACATTCAAAGGAAATACATAAATTGTATGGCAGGGCTCTAAGGCTCATGGGATGGCCAAGACCAAGGATAATCATAGCTTTAGAAGCTAAAACTGGCACCAAAATTCATTATTTGAATCAATCCAAGTACATCCATGTTAGAAATGAAAGTGGAGCTGCTAAATAACAAGTTTTCTCCACAAGAAGGCTTAGAAATACATGCCCCTATAGGAAAATTCGAAATAATACTTATACAAATTAATGGAGAAGTATCCTCCTTGAAAGAAGATAGTTTTCCCCTCAAAAATCCCTCAAAATGTGGATCTGGTTCCCAACAAGAGGAATCTTCATTTAATGACAGGGAACACATTCCTAGATTTTCTCAATTAGTGGAGCTCCAGAATTTGTTCAATAATTTCATAATATCTTGTTGATTTACTATCTAATAATGATCCATTTTGTAGTAGGGAGAAATTACCTATATTATCTCATTCAGAATTTACTCAATATTCTGCAAAAATAAATAATATAAGGCACATAATATGCAATTATCTTTAAACCTTCCTAAGAACATATTAAAGCTAAAAAAACATTATTATGTGTAGAAGGAGATATTTAATGTATTATATATGTGCCTAATAAAGGTTTGATATACCTTAATTTGCGTCTAATTTGGAGGCTTGTCAACGTCATTCCTATGGTAAATATTTTAGAGGGAAAAGAAGAAAAACTGCTTTTTAGTTGTATTTTAAGTGTATATCTTTATAGGTTAACTCAAATGTCAAGTGTAGACACCCATTGGATGTAGAATTAAATTACACATCCAATTAGCACCCATTTTTCATACTTATGAGTGAACCCGCATTCAAAAACTTGGAAATACATGAAAAACATGCGTTAACATGTTTTGTTTTTATTGTCAATTTTTTTCAATGTGGGTGCTAGCACTTTGTAATTCCTCCAAGCTGAGGAGGGGAACCCAAAGGTAACCACAAACCACTTGGAAGTTGGAATCTAACCCTTCAAACTTCAGAGAGGGCTTTCTTTGTATAAAACTTCAGTCACTTATATTTTAGGCTAGTTATGGTGCTCAAAGGGATATAGATTTTAAAGGTTTGCTAGTAGGGGAGAAGACATATCCATTGGGAAATACGGTCGTATAAGTTAATTATTTTCCAATGATAGGTTAAAGAGAAAGAGGAATCTTCTATAGGGGAAAGGTAGGCATCCTTTATAGCGTTTTTTAGTCAAATTCATTATAGGAGGGCAAGTAGAAGATAGGTGGAAATGACATAGAGAGAAACAAACAATGGGGTGAATTCTAAATGTCATTCAAGAAGAAAACATAAATTGTTTAGCAAACTAAATCATAGCTCTTTTAAAGTGAATTCTAAGACAACTCTTTGTTTATATAAATAGGACGACACATATTCAAGGCATGATTGATAATAAAAGATAACTTACAAAACAAAGAAGCACATCTCCAAAGCAACTAACACATGAATCCCTATAAAATTAGGCCTATGTCTTTTCATTCACTGGAAAATTAAGAAAATACAATACACATAGTGTTATTTCTTCTCAAACTAGACCAGCCAACCAACCCTTTGCACATTAAAACTCATGAAATATATACAATTATCTCATCCTTAGACTTAGGGGGTCGAGCTCAAACATTTCCCCAAAGAAACAGTAAGTTACATCAGATTTAGAAATTGTCTGCTAGGAAATAGGGATCGAATTATGGAAAATAGGGGTCAAATATTAGATCATATCTCTCATATCATGATATTTGTTGCAAAACCAAAAGAGTTTTTTTTAAATGAGCTTGTTTTCGGGAGAAACCGATCTCTAGTTTCTAAAATTATTCTCCACATCCTCAGCATCTATACCCAAAAATCATGACTAAAACAGGGAATTACAAAATCTGAGAAATAGGTTGTAAAGATTTACTTGAATATTTCAATATATGAAACTTGTTACAAAAATTAATGAGGTTATTATAATTTGTCTCATTTTTGAAAAAAAAAATCTTTCACTCTTTCAAAATTCATCTCCATTTGGTCAAAAAACAATTTTTAAAATGATGACAAAAACAGTAAAAAACGTAGCAACTTCCTTTGAGTGTGTGAAATCACAGCATATGCGATGCATTTCTCCAAAAGTGCAATACATCCATGTTTCGCATACTTCTAGCCATTCCCTAGATTTCTAAAAGTGTTGAGAAGGTAGAATACATCCTCTATAACGTTAGGAACCTATTTAAAGACCTGTGCTCAAACTACAAACCTCTGTCTTGGAAAGTTACCCCTCACATCAGAAGCACAATGAACTTGCACAAAAACCTTCATCTAAATGATTTGATCAAATATTGAACCTCTGACTGATAAAAATAGTTTATAGGTGATGTTAACAACCTCCAAAACTTTCTTTGAACCTTCATGCATGAAGTAGTATCAAAAACATAACCCTTAACTAAAACTTCACACCTTTGACAATTGCACAACAAGAAAGCGCAACACATTCTAGTTTGTGAGGGTTGCAAGAAGTTCTAAGGCTTTTTCTCAACTATTAAAGATGAAATGGACAACATACAAGATAAGGGAGTTTTGGAACCTAAAAGTGGTCGTGGAACAAGAAAGCATCCAATTTACAGAAGTGCATCGAACCCCTACAGACAAAGTGTAGCACACCTCAAATGATGTCTAGAAGGATTTTGATGGAACAAAGAATGGATATGCAGTATTTTAGATGCTTAAACAAGTTTTTGAACTCCCAAGGTGACCAAACCCAACTTTCAAAAACAATGATTTCGATTTGGAGCCTTAATCATGAAACCAAAACAACTAAAAGAAGAATAGTGCACGTCTCATAACCATTGTACTGATGGTGATGTCATGGAAAAATATGATTTGACACCGTAACTGAATATCCTGACCACACTAATTTTTTCCAATGATGAGAATAAAAGACACACTATGACTTCACTCATGATCTTGTATGAGACATGGCCCTAGACTCACATAACTCAACCTTTAGGTAATCATAAACTATCTTTACATCACCTTTCATACACTCTAACATAATTACATCAATAATGAAATCTTCCATTATTACAAATATAAATAGCTTGACCTTTAAGAGATCATAGAAAAATCCTTTACATATTTTCCAAAATAAAAGAAAGGCTAAGCTTTCTTTTGACTACTATAACATAGGACCCTAACAATGGGTCCACTCAAAAGTATAAGGAGTGGGTGCTCATTGGATGTGGAATTTAATTCTACATCTAATGGGTGTCTACACTTGACATTTGAGTAAACCTATAAGGATATAAGCTATAAATACAATAAAAAAGGTAGTTTCCTTTCTTTTTCTTTAAAAATTTACAACTCTTATTTTATTATTTTAACTATTATTTTATTATTTTCAATAGGAGGCCCATTTTAGACCTGAAAATTCCCCTAATGTTTTGCACTGTTAGAAGTGTCTGTGTTTAGAATAGAAAAATATGGTGCAATTCTTAACAATAAAATTGTATCTCCAAAGTATGTCTTTTGATGCCTCAAAAAACTAGGTCCCACCAGTAAAAATGGTCATGCGAGCTAATTCCACCACTTTTTCCACTCTTAAAACATCTAGATGGATGAAAAACAATATAAATATAATCTAAATCACACCCCCCCATTTTGAGAGGATTTTGGTCCCAGCCAAAATATTCTGTTAAATGAGGCGAGGAAAATTTTCCTACACCTTATCTTGCATGTACCATTTAACTTTTCCTATAAGTTGTCCTTTCAACCCAATTTTCCAAAGGTCATGTTTCCCCTATCTTGTGGTTCTATAATTCTTCTGCAAAACTCTTTCCTATGTCAACTTTTCCAAAGCATTAGTTGCCAAATCCTGCATAGGATGTAGGACATGTTCCTCTTCTTAATCTAGCATAGAAGGTTCATAGAGTTTCAAAATCTCTACATTCACCACTAAGTACGTGTGTATGTATGGGGCTAGAGTGCATCTATAGGAATTATCTCCCATCCTTTCCAATGCCTTAAAGGGACCATATCATAGAGCCTTAATTTTCTTACCAAGACCCTGTAGCCTTGGGCCTTTTTCAATTGTAACCAGACTTTGTCTCCCACCTTAACCGACCTCTATTATTATAAAAAAATTATGACTATGGATAGAAGTATCTCCCCTAGGCCTGGTGGACTAACCTAAAATAAGAGAAAGACAAGTGGACTAATGTTTTCCTTAAAGTAAATAGATAACTGGATGAATCCTACCTAGAATATGTTGTATGCCTTGCTACTTCCTTGGATCATATGCTCCAATCCTAGCTTCGATAATTATAATTAGAACTTGCACAATCATACAACACAAGCCAATAATCTATGGGATCTATGTATCATCATCTAATCACTTTATTCAATATATAAACATGGTATTGAAATACATGAAATCATAACATCATATATAGGAAAATAAAGAACTCATTGTATTAATATAAATAGAGTGAGTTACAACAAAAAACAGGTGTTGATCTTGTAGAAGAACTCTTCCAAGTTGACTTGTCTTTTCCTTGCCATAAAGTGCACCTCTAGCCACCCTAATGCATGGAATAATGTCTCTCACAATAGAAATACAACGGTACACTCACTCTCCAAAATTCAACCCCTACCAACTAGGTGCTTCTGAGGTAAATATATTGGTGAAGGAGGTAGTTCATGAATTCTTATCATTTTACCAATCTAGGCTTGAGATCCAATTTTGATGGGAGGAAGAGCTCAAGGGATAAAGATGAAAACTCCAAGGTAGGGTAAGATAATATTCAAGACTTTTGTCTAAGCTAAATAGTCACAACATATCTTGGAAGCTTATGGAGGAAGTGCACCCCCAACACTAAGCAACTTGCTAGTGATCAGCGTAGGTGCATAGTAGGGCAACCTGGTAGTCAATGCTTTCCAATGAGGGGCTAGGGTGTTTTGGTCCTAAAAATCATTGAAATAAAGCAGTTTCAAGAAGAAACTTAGGGATATGAGAGAGGCATACTTAGGGATTTTTGTAGGGAGGATGAATAAGTGTTCAAAGGATGTGAATGATCCTATTTGAAGGCCTATTGACCAGATTTGACAAAAAGGCCTATAAAATATTTCTCCCTAAAGTGCAAAGTCAGAAATGACAACTGATGACTGAAGTGCTTTACCTTGTGACAAGTCAGGATCAAGAAAAACTAGCGAGATCATCATCTATTACAACATGTTTACATCATGACATATTTTCTAAGGGAGGCATACCCATACTCAACACATAAGCTAACATTACATGTACAATGATCAAAAGACATGTCCACAAATGAATGATGGTGGACACATGACTGGATAATTGTTTGTATGATCATGGCCATGATACATTGTGATCTTGGGTTACTCCCAAAATCGCAGCCCAGTTGGATGAAACTAGATCTGAGGCCTTCTTATCTCATTCACACCACCAACCAATGTACAATTCTAACCATGTGAATCGATGAGTTGAGGTCGAACCGACCAATGATGTAAGTTGTTAACAGATGCAAGAGAAACCACTAATGATGTTAATGGCTCTTAAGGTACTCTAGTACAATATGTATGGCCTGAATAAATGAGTTGATGTTGAACACCACACAAAATATTTCGGTCGAAGGCCAATGATGAAAACTTGTCG
>APFE030001899.1:1602-12306 GCA_000404065.3 Pinus taeda | reverse complement strand
AGGTTCATTTACGAGATCAAGTGAAAGGCTCAAATGGGAATTTACAAGATCTAATCATTGAATTGAATTATAAGGGGATCTATTTCATTTTTTAACAAGCATGACACAATAAAATAACGATGCTCATGACCTAATTTCATTTTTAATGCGCTTGACAGAAGAAAAGGAAATTTTCTCAAAGGACCTTGTTTCAGTTTTTAACAAGCTTGACATAAGAAAAAGAACTCTACTATGGGAACCTTGTTTCATTTTTTAACGAGCTTGACACAAGAAAATGAACTCTCCTCTTAAGACCCTTGATTCATTTTTTAACGAGCTTCACACAAGACAAGGAAATTTACTCCAAAGAACCTTGATTCATTTTTTAACGAGCTTGACATAAGACAAGAAACTCTGATCTAAAGAACCCTAATTCATTTTTTAATGATCTTGACACAAGACAAGGATCTCTACTCCAAAATCATATCATGGCTTCCAAGATGTTCTTGTTAGATGGAAGAACAACGCTCTAGAGGGGATACATATCAAAGGATCCAATGGAAATATCAGGCTCCAATGCCCCTAGTAAATGATTCACCATATCACCTACTAGATCTAGGTCAAAATAAGTTGAGCAGGTAGTGAAAGGTTCATCTTCATCAGTAGGTACACGGATGGGATAGGTTTCCACATAATTAACCCATGGCAGGGAAGATACCTCTTGCACATTTGAAATCCTTAGGGAAGTAGGATGATCGACAGTCAAATTAGGACCAACAAATGAAAGTTGATCGATAGTCACAATCATTCCATCATGCGGGAATCACATCACTCAAAAGAGTGTGGACCCAACAACATTCATAGCATAAATATAGTGTCACCCCAAGAGAACATTAAAGTCTAAAGGACCCATGATAACCATAATATCAATACATACAGTTTTTCCTCGAAAGGAAACATGAAACTAAGGAAGGATCCCTAATGGTTGATTGGTTCTTCTGTTAAAAGCTAATAGATTTGGAGTAGCAGACACAATCTACAAGGAACCCAAAGATTTCCAAGTAATGGATAACAAAATAATACTAGAATCTCCCTCATCTATAACAGTGTGATGGATATTCTTATCATAAGCCTTTACCATGATCTTAAAAGGCATGTAAGAAGGGAGACGAGGTTCTATCAATTGACTCCAATAAAAGGAAATGGCATGTTTTCTTGGACAAGGTTTCATAGGAATGGGAAAAATGCCCCCTTATCTGGTAGAATCAAAAGAAACAAGAAGAACCTGAGCAGTATGATCCATACTCTCTATGATAAAAGTATGATCGGCTAAAGGTGGAGTTGGTTCAATGATTTTCTCAAGAAATGGGTGGTCAAGAATGGACTCATGGGATTCATGTTCAGAGAGATTTGGATTGATTGGATTTGGATTTTGATCAATAACTCCATCAACTAATGGAGGATTGGGAGAAAGATTTTGATAACCATCCAGAAGAAAAGGCTAAGAAGCTGTAAGGTTTTCCAACACTTTTGAGGCTTCATCCATATAAGGACAAGGGTGAATAGGATGATTCCCTTCACATAAATTACAAGGAAATTTGACTTTAACCTCTTTCTCATGGATCTTGCTATCACTAGTTGAGGGTTTATCACTAACATGATCTCCAGAAGCTGATGACAAAGGTCAATGTGAGCCTGTGAACCACACTTATAATACCTTGGGAATACCAGGACAATATCTTAGAAGGTGATCACCCTTACATAACATGTAAGGGAATTTAACTTTGTGTGGCTAATTAGAAGGTTCCTCCATAATAGTTTCATGGGTAGCATTGGTTGCTTGGTTTTCCCCCTGCTTATTTTGCTTCTTCTTAATCTTCATTTTATTCTTCTTCTTATCCACTTGGTTACTAACCTGGAGGATTTCATCAAATGAATAGGAAGAAGAGGAAGAAGAACGAACAAATGAAGAAGGAAAAGGGTCAACTTTAGGATCAACTTGAGGTTGATATTGTTCACGTGGAGGAGAACTTGGTTGAGGAGAAGTTTGGACTTTCGAAACCATAGAGGTCAAAAATAACCAAACTGGAAAACCAATGGTCAATTTGGGAAGGGGCAACATTGTCATATAAGGAGCACAAATATTTCAGAAAAGAGAAAAAGGACTAGGATTCTCGTCAAAGGGGTTTCCTTGATTGGTAGACTCTAGAAATTTCACCATTAGTCTCAACCAAAGATCCACTAAGGAGATATTCCACGGTGGGGATGTTGTTCCACGTAAATTAATTGATTTTAGAAATTAAAGACACAAAATAAAAATAAAAATGGGTAACTAGGTAAAATAGTTTACCAAGCAACCATGAACTTCAATATACACCTTTGAGAACCAAGGATTTAACATATGTGCAGGCAATATCCCTGAATGTTGTGTTCGATGTATCACGGTGTACAAGGTAGCCGAATCGGTTATATATGGGTAGGATAGAAGCCTATGGTGGACTTCCAAAATATACTTGATGCTATGTGGAAGTGTAGTTTGTAGTAGTGTTGTCTAATGTGTAATTGTACGATAAGAGCATTCCTATATACTTTTTATGCATGGAGTCCCATCTGATATACCCAAAGGTACATGGAGAATGGTCTGATACACTTACATATGTGGAATGAGATTTCACCCCTGGGAAACAATGTTGGAAAACAATGACAAATCCTACATTTAATGACATCGGAACACATATCTAGCCTAGACCTCTAAATGTTTGTGTTGATGTGACAAATGATCCTTAGGTTGATTCAAACATTTTAAAGTTTATCTTTGATTAGGTTTCGATTTCAAGGCTCAAAACTTGATGTCACCTAAACACACCTACAATGCAACTAATATGAAAAAAATAACCTTTTTCATTTTCCTTTTAACAATGAAAGGCCTAACTAAGCAGGGGAAGAAGAAATCAATCAACAATGCAACAAACAAGTGATGGTATAATCGATATCTATAACTTCGCTTTTCCAATCAAAATCAAAGCCCTATATGTGATGCATGATGCATAATATTTTTATTTTGAATTCCACTTAATTTTTGGATGAAAGCTAAGATATAATTTTTAATCACTGATCCAAACAAAATTTTCAGAACGATGACTAAAACATCAATTCATATAAGCACTCAATTATAAAAAAAACCAGTTTGAAAATGACCTAATGATAAGAACAAAGGAAAATATAAACAAATCCTTACCAAAGGCTCTAAAAAAAAATGTAACACCCCCTCCCAGGTCTACCCAAAGTAACCATGTCAACCAGGGTAAAAGTGAGGAGAGATGCTACTACAATTAGATTCGAGCTCCTATGTCACCTTAAGGGAGTGGAATCGATAGAACATCACATACAGTCATCCAACATCGTCAACGGAGCCCTCAGGAGACAAGTCATCCACTCAGACATCTGGTCCCTAAATCCTAGTGATATTTTTTAGCTCTTAGCCCTTAGTCTCTCTCATGCTATGGGAAAAGCAGTGACCAACAACTTAAAGTTACTCTCATAAGCATGCCTTCCTGCCAGCGACTGTGGTCCAGAATTGTCATTTATGTGCCAGCGACCCCAAGATTTAAGCCACTTTTCTAGCCTAAAATCCTAGCCTCAGCCCAGAACTTGTTGTGACTTTCAAAGATCATTAAAAACATGATAAAAATGTTGGTCAATCAAAAATCAACCTTGAGACTAGGCTTGAGCATCCCCAACTGGGACTGACATTTTGTTAAACACTTGGCATCAATCAAACCTACAGGTCTAGGATACAAGATAGAGCATAAATGATTGAAACAACTTATGAAACGTAGATAGAAGGATCACCTCCTTCTCCATTAAACTACTAAATCATCAATTAGGTCTTGCATCCATTCATTTAACAGTTACAAGTAAATATATGAAATAACCATGACATGAACCAGTTATTCAACCATGCTTATAACCAACATAAAACAATATAAATATAAAATATATGAAAACCATTAAATCTACATGAAAATCAATGCAAAATTAAGAGAACTTAGATTTTATTAATCATGGGCAAATTTAACCAGGTTTGGGACTTCCATGTACCACCCGAGCATAGACCTGGATGAACCAAATATCTCTTTCAACCAGTCACCCTCGTGCCATATTCCAAGCATGAATGTGGGATCTCATAGAACAACCAATCCAAGAAAAATCAAGGGAATCCAGAGGTTAAACCACATCCACCCTCATCCAAATGTGATCACACCAAACCTGATTCTTCGATCATAACCAAGTAGAATTTGGAATGCCATCTGGAATCCATCCCTAACCTTGAGGAATTTTTCATCTCCTTGTCTCTCAGGCTTTACCGCAATCCAATCCTGAATCACTAGGCCCTAAACCAAGACTAGTCTCTTAAGCATTACTGCAATCTGAACATAGATCAGTAGGCTCTAAACCGAGATTTCTCCCTTAGGCTTTACATGTATCTCGCCAAAGCTGGTCAAGGGATTCCTAGGCCTTTGGTAATGGATCTTAAGAACACCTTTGCCCAGGATTCTAAAATCCATCCGGAAATTCCAAGGTTATAAAACTAAAATAAACATCCCATCATACCATGGCATCTGTAAAAAGGCTAGGCTAGGCTGGAAACCATTATCATAACCCAGAAAAACCATGCCACTAACAACAAATGAACCATACACCAACATGCAAAGCCATGCATGTCCAAACTAGCTAGGAATTCACACATGCAAAAGGTTACTTGCAAGTGTTCCCGCTGAAGTTTCTTGATCTTTCTTTCCTTTCCTTGTTCCTTGCTTGCTTTTCCTTTCCTTTCATTGCATTCCATTTTTTCTTTGCTCCAAACTAGAGTGCTCCAAGAAAACTCTAAGTGACCAAGAGAGTGAGAGAGAGAGAAAGAATAATGAGAGAGCTCCAAACTTGAACTTGACAAAAGCCATGAACTGATCCTCATAATCCTTTTTATGCATGAGGTCTCTAATTTCTTCATTTTCCATTATTTTCCTTCAATTGCCTCCTCACATGCAACTTGTGACCTTTTACCTTCCTTTTCTCCTAATTTCATTTATTTTCATAAATAAATGTGACAAAATGCCCTTTTTTCCTTTTAATGCCTTTGGCTTAGTCTTTGAGAATTTCCTTAGCCAAGAAAACACATCCAGTGATGCCCACTAGGATATATTTTCCCAACATTCAACTTGGAATAAGTGTCCCTTAACCGTGGTCTTATTTTTTCTTTATTAACTTTTATTACATGAATTTTTGTCAAGGGTTTTTACACAAAAGAAAACCAAATGAAGGCTTCAGAGAGACCACAAGACACTCAAAGACTCAAGGAAGAGAAACTGGAAGAAGGCCGATCAAAGAGGAAACCAAGAGAAATGTAAATTTGTTCATGAACAAGGGTCAATGTAGGTGCAAAGGAGGCACCAGTGCTATGCAACACAGGCACAAAGAAGGATCAAATCGGGTGCAATTCTCTGTCTCAAGACCAAAGGGTGTGTTGGTCAAGGGATGCAAGGTCCCGACACAAAGATTACAATTAAGACTCAATAAAAGGTCTTCCTAGATATGTTCTTAGTTAAATAAGACATTAAGGTATGAAAAAGAGGTAAGACAAGCACAATGGAAAAATAAAACACCAAGGGAATACATCATTCCCCAGTGGGGTCACCAATTTGTTATACGAAATCTAAGACTGCGGACAAAAGTATCTTCCTTAGGCCTCGTAGACTGACCTAGAACAACAAAAAGACAAAGGGTTTAATATTTTCCTTAAAGTAAATAGATAACGGGATGAATCCTACCTAGAATATGTCATATGCATATCACCTTCCTTGGCTTTAATACTCCAATCTTAGCTCCGATCACTATAATTAGAACCTGCACAATCAAACAACACAAGGCAATTATCTACGTGATCTATGTAGCATCATCTAATCACTTTATTCAGTAAAACAATGTGGTATTGAAATACATGAAATCATAACATCACATATAAGAAAACAAAGAACTCTTTGTATTAATATAAATGGATTGAGTTACAACCAAAAATAGGTGTTGATCTTGTAAAAGAACTCCTCCAAGTTGAATTGTCCTTTCATTTCCACAAAGTGCACCTCTATCCATCCTAATGCATGGAATAATGTCCCTCATAGAAGTAGCACAAGGTTAGAATCACTCTCCAAAATCCAACCCCTACCAACCAGGTGCTTTTGAAATGAGGTAAATATATAGGTGGAGGTAGTTCATGAATTATCATCCTTTTACTAATCTAGGCTTGAGATACACTCTTGATGGGAGGATGACCTCAAGGGATAAGGGATGAAAATTCCAAGGTATGATAGGATAGGATTCAAGACTTTTATCCAAGGTAAATAGTTACGATATATCTTGGAAGCTTCCGGAAGAGGAAGCTTTGGGATTCTTTTTTGTTTTCTTGAATTTCTAGAATCAGTACAACCCCAACACTAAGAAACCTACTAGTGATCAGCGCAGGTGCATAGTAGGGAAAACCTCATAGTCAATGTTGGCCAATGAGGGTCTAGGGTGTGTTGGTCCTAAAAATGACTGAAATAAAGCCGTTTTAGGTAGAAACTCAGGGATATGAGAGAGACATACTTAGGGCTTTGTGTAGGGAGGATGTTAATATGTTTAAAGGATGTGAATGATCACGTTTGAAGTCCTATTGACCATATGTGACAAAACGGCCTATAACATATATGCTTTGTGATAATCATGTATGGCCTTGTATTTTTCCTATGGCTTTTATAGTGTCTCCTATACATGTAGATGAATTTTCCTGATATTCTCAGCCATTTTTTCTATCTATAAGGCAACCCTTGTAAGATCATCCATCAATCCTCCTTGTTTCCCATATGTAATACCCAAAGGTGAAGGTTGAAAATATCAAAAACAAGTTTTAAATGGGGACTTACCAATAGAAGTGTGGATTGCTTTATTATAAAAGTGTTGCATATATACTATATTTTCATCCCAAGTATTTGGATGATTCCAATTGTGGCCCCTCAAAAGTAGTAACAAAGTCTTGTTGACTACTTATATCTATCCATCTGTCTATAGATGGAACTTTGTATACCTCTTCAACTTCATGTACATCGTCTCCCATAGTCTAGTTTAATATGCACTGAGAAATCTTATATCCCTTCTTTAAATTATGTTTCTCAGTAAAATGCAACCAACCTGTCCAAAGAACAAGTTTGTTGCTTCTTTCCCGTTGATGGTATTTTTATAGGGCATTGAGACACACATCTTACTAAACCTATTAACTACCATGAATATGTAGTTATATCCCTTCCTGGTTTTTAGAAAACCTCCTACAAAATCCATGGAAATTATTTCCCAAGGACGAGTGGATATAGGTAAGAGATGATGTAGACCACATTTACTGTTACTACACTTGCTAGTAAAACAAAACATGCATCCTCTTATGAACCCAATAATTGTTCTTGCATCTTGGGACAATACATGTGCCTCTGCAAGTTGGCTATTATATTCCCTACACCAAAGTTCCATACAACTTTGGATGTGTAAGCTCTCTAATCAGTTGGCATCGGACACCTTTAGGAACACATAAGTTATACAACCTATAGCATAAACCATCCTCAAGATGGTAGTCAATTATGTTGTCACCATCGTGCACATGACTCTAGCTCTATAACTATTGAAATATAACCTTAAAGTCCTCATCCTCTGAATATGCTTCTTTATATGCATCATGGATGGATGGCTCCATATGCATAAAATTTCCCAAAGCTATGAATTGTATATGGGTGGCCTTGAAATAATTTCATCCAACTTGTTTGTGTTTCCATACTTATACTTGATAATCAATTGAAACCGATGTAGAAACTTGATCCACTTGTAATGATTGGTTTTTAATAGCTTACTCTATGCCTATAGGTATTGTAGTGGTTGGTGATCTACGTGGATTATTGTTTCCTTTCCCATCAAATAGCGTTTCCACTTCTTCACAACTTTCACCAAGGCATATAGCTCCTTGTTGTAGATAGGGTAGTTGAGAATCACCCCATAAAATAATTCACAATGGTAGCATACAATCCCTCCTCTCGATATCAAGACTACTCCTATAGCATAACCACTCACATATGTTTCCACTTTGAAGAGCTACAGTGTAACAACCCTAGTGAAAATTCCATGTAATAAAAGTTAATAAAGGAAAAATAATAACCACGATTATGGGACACTTATTCCAAGCTGAATGTCAGGAAATACATCTTAGTGTGGGTGTTCATTTGGTTTATTATGGATAAGGAAACTGGCAAAGCCAATGGCAAAGGATTTGGAAAGGCAAAATGACATTAATTGGCATTTTATTTATGAAATAAAGAAAATTAGGAGAAAATGAAGGTGAAAGGTTAGAGGTTGCATGTGAGGAGGAAAAGGAAGGAAAATAATGGAAAATGAGGAAAATAGAGGCCTTATTAATAAATAGGATTCTGAGGATCAATTGGCACCTTTTCTCAGTTCAGTTTTGGAGCTCTCATTGTATTCTCTCTCAAACACACACTTGGACTCTTAGAGTTTTCTTGGACCACTTCAACATTGGATCAAGAAAAGAAAAGAAAGCAAGAGGACCTAAAGATCAAGCAAGGAAGAGTAGGATCTAGCAGCTACAACGGTATTATTTGTAGGTATCAATTTTCGTGTGTAATTTCCTTGTTAGATTTAGCATGCATGGTTATGCATCTGTGTTCTTAGTTCTCTTGTTGTCAAGGGCATGGTTTTTTCCAGGTGTGACAGTGATTTTCAGCCTAACCTTTCCAATTCCAGATAGCCATGGTGTGGTGGGTTCTTTTGTATGTGGTTGAGTTTGATTTCTAGATGGACTTGAAGCTTAGTGGGGTGGTCCCAGGATTATTCACAAGGCCTAGGAATCCCAGGATGGGATACATGGTAAAGCCTGAATGTGAACAACTTGATTGAGCTTAGGAATCCCTTGACCGGTGAATGGAGGATACACAGTAAAGCTCATTGGTGACTACCCTTGATTGGGCCTAGGATTAGCAAGATGGGATACATAAAAAATCCCAGAGGGTGAAGACCTCGTGGGCCTAGGAATCCCTTGATCGATAATGGTGGGGTAATCGGTAAAGCCGACAGGTTGAGATGGACAAATCCCTCACGGTGTATGTTGGGTCCCTATAATACTAGTGATTACCCAATTAATATGGTAGTTGTACCCCTTATTAATATTGTTGTGCCCCTATTGTCACCATATTGTTATTACTGTGCCCCATAGAATCCCTCTAATGTTATTTTTGTGGCTTTATATTATTATTGTTAAGTCAGTTGGGTTATATTGTGACTCCTTAGACTCCTATATATAGAAAGGAGGTTTTTTCATTTGAATCATCCAAGAATTATTCATTTATGTAATGTAAAGGAGGTTGCCCCCTTGAAGAGGCTGAATTCTAAGGCGTTGATCAATCTTTTCTATCTTTTCTTGAGCTGGTTTCATAACATTTGGTGTCAGAGCTTTGGATTCTAGGGTTTCGCTGCTCCAAACAGGTCATCGTGGAATTTTCACTATAACTTTTTTTCTGCGACGTTTCAGAAGTCGAAAAAAAAACCCATTTGAGAAGACATCATGTTACAGCTCGGGTCTAAATTTTAGAGATTTTCATGCTATATTTGCGGAGATATGATCTGAGGAAGTTGGTATTTTTGCAGACTCCTGAATTACATTCCAAAAAAGTGACCTGGGGAAAATCATCATAACTTTTTCTTTGAGCATCGGATTGAAATTTTGTAAAAAGGTGCAGAAAGCGGACAGACTTTAGTTTCTTCTATATAGATTTTAGAGCCAAAGGTCAAAACAGTGACTTGTGGCAGGTCGTACAAGTTCGCTCTACTGAACTAGTCTATAATCAGGTCACTGTGGGAGATTTGGCATAACTCTTCCCTCGAGAATCCAATTTGGATCAGACTGGTGGCATTGGAAATAGGATGCAGAGGGATAGTGTAGGTTGCAAGTTCAGAGATGGATGATCCAAAATTATAGAGATACATCAGATTCAATATTGAGCTCCTACAAAGTGAAAAAAGGTGTGTAATTTTTTTAAATTTTTGCATAAGCTTGGTTTCAAAAATTATTTTGAAGGAATTAAAAGGGAATAGTAAAGCATTATTATAGGTAATTGATGCCCTGAGGAAAGAAAATGAAAACACCTAGTAGGAAACCTGAAAACTCTAGCATGACTCATGAAGAAGAGGAAGAAATGCAACATGATATATCAAAATTATGAGACCAAGTGCAACAAGTGTCACTTGCACAAAAATCGACAGAATCTAAGATGGATGGTTTAAAGAAAGATGTAGAAGCTAAGATGGATGGTTTAAAGACAAGCATGGAATATTTGAAGATAGGCATGGAAGATTTGAAGACAGATTTAACAAAGTTTCTACAAGAAATGCTTACTAACGGTGAAAGGGTAGTAAAGGAAACTCATGATGAGAACAAAAGAAATGTTAATCATAATCTCATAGAATCTAATGTTGGATCGAAGACCCACCATATTCCAAAAATCGATATGAGGAAGTTTGATGGCAAGGATCCCGCAACATGGATATTACAAATGGAGGAATTTTTCAATCTCAATAATGTGCAAAACACACAAAAGGTACATATGGCAACTTTATATTTGGAACCAAATCAGTTTG
>APFE030001896.1:0-11041 GCA_000404065.3 Pinus taeda | reverse complement strand
TTACAAAAGTGTTATAAGCCTTGAACCATAAACCAAAAACCATAAACCCCAAACCCAAAAACCATAAAACGTAAACCCTAATCATTTTATAACATTTTAAAAAGCATTTTAAACTTTTATTTAAGTGTTTATTAAAAGAATTACTAAAGTGTTATAAATCCTAAACCCTAAACCCTAAAACCTAAATAATATTTTTGTTTAATATCTTAAAAATCGTCATGTAACTTTAGTGTTATAAATCCTAAATCATAAACCCTAAAACATAAACCCCAAAACCTAAACCCTAAACCAAAAACCATAAATCCCAAACTTTAAACCCCAAACAGTAAACCCTAAACACTAAGAATTTTATAACATTTTAGAAAGTGTTCTCTAACTTTTATTTAAGTGTTTATTAAAATAATTTACTAAAGTTTTATAATACCTAAACCCTAAATTCCAAACCCCAAACCCTATATCCTAATGCTTTAAGCCTAACCTCCACCAATACCTCCACCTCCTCCTCCACCACCAACTCCACCTTCACCTCTGTCGCCTCCTCAAAAAACCTAAAAAAAATCAAAATTGCATAGCATTTCATTCTCTTTATTTATAATACTTATTGATTCATTTTTTACTGTGATAATTCATATATTAAAATATACATGATGATATGATAAATAAATGTATAAAAAGTTACAATATAAACCAGTAATTATGACAACAATTTAATTAAAAAAAATTATAAAATTTATATAAATAGTATCAAAAAATGTTGAGAAAAATTGCACCAAACTCAATATTATTTATTGTTAATGTAGAGAACTTTTTAAAAACAACAAATTAATTATATAAAATCACAGAAAACACAATTACCATAAATTAATCATATAAAAGGTTTAAAAATTAAAATAAACAAAAGCCACAATGACCGTAGACATATATCATGGAAAACCCAAGTAACATACAAACACAAAACACAAGGAAACTTCATAAAACCTCCACTCAGTCATAAGCTTTATTTTTATGTTATTGTGGTGTTGCATCATACTTAGTGGAGGTTATTGTTATGTTGTGTGTTCTATTTTCCTCACGAACGCCCGTGCGGGTTGAGCTAACAGTGGTTTACAACATGTGGAGACTTTTTTTCTCGACTATATATATAATATAATCTTTATTTTTTTAGAAAACTAATGCTATTGCGGAAAAAATGATTTTTCTTGTATTATCGAAAATAATAATTTAGTTTCTTGATAATTACTTGGAATTAAGAAATTACAAACCCTAACAATATCTAGAAATTTTAAAACACATAAGTTTGACTACAAGAAGATAAATCCAATACTTTCTTGGGCCGGAGATTATGGATTCATGAAACGATTTGACAGCTTCCATGGATCTTCCTCTCCCACGGACTTCATACAAATCTTCCGTAACTGTTTCCTAGAAATGCAGGATCCTGTGCAATCTTTTTATTAGAAAATATGTCTGCATGATTACGTCCTCGACAGATATGTTCAGACAGATTACGATTGTCATGGATCACCATCTGTCCAACATTAGATCGCGCGAGTATAACCACTCGCTGCCTTTGCACAAACCACAAATTGAACGTGGTGAAGCGAGAATGCTCCCAAAATACACCAGCAACGAGATTGTGTATCGAACACACGACCTTGATGCTCTCCCGACAAAGTTACATAGGAGCGTGATCAAACACAAGACCTTCATATATATTCAGTCTGACATTGTGGATCGATTTGGACACATATTGAAACAATTGGCAGACATTGCTATTTTGAAATCCACTTGATCAATGTGGAAATGGCTCAAATTCCTCCGTAATCTCTTAACTAAATGCTCAGGTTGAAGAGATTCTCATTGTGAAATCCGCCTTCAATAATGAAGAAATGGCTGCAATTCTATTACACACAGTTAATTAAATGTTAGCCTTGAATTCAAGGAAATATTAATTAAAAAAACAAAAGTTATTTAAATTTAGAAAAAAGAATATTAATGACATTTTATAAAGCTACCTAAAAAAATTTAAATTAAAAAATATAACAAACCAAAACCAATAACTTTTAAATTTAAAAAAATGGAAAATAAAAAATTGAAAGTTAAATTAAAAAAAGAC
The DNA here is from genome assembly GCA_000404065.3 of Pinus taeda. Lineage (NCBI taxonomy): Eukaryota > Viridiplantae > Streptophyta > Pinopsida > Pinales > Pinaceae > Pinus > Pinus taeda. The sequence continues at coordinate 8,925 of APFE030001896.1, read as the reverse complement.
ATTTAATTATTTTTGAGATAGAATATTGGCAATTTCAAAGTTACAATGACCTACGTGTTGATGGAAAAAAGAAAAAATTAAAACTAAATTTTAAAATAACATTTATTTGTTTTTAAAGTAAAAAATTTGGAGTTTCAAAGTAAAACATAAATTATAGAACCTATTTCTACATAAATTGTACCTTGAAATTAACATATAATAACTTTTTTATAATTAATAATTTAGAATATAACTCAAATGTAGAAGAAGAATAAATTCAATAAATTGTACTTCACATATAACCGTAGAAACTTGTTGGGCATAGACTTTAGCAAGAGTATTTAAATTTTTGTTTTTGACATCTTTATATTTTGGTGTATTTTGTTAATGGGGATACCTAGTTCTCTATATTTAAGTTGAATATGACAACCAAATTTATCAAGTAAAAGGGTTTAGTTGGTACCAATCAATTAAACTTTGAATAGAATATTAAATGGAACATAAAGAACTTTTCTACTTCAAATTATATTCTTGTTTCAATAATTGTAATGGTTAAGATGGACCAGCTAATCACCAAAATTTATTCTTCTCAAGCATTACTATGGAGGTGTGAATCACTTAATCTTTTGTCTAACCTAGAAATAATTACTTATCGTCAATTTATTCTTAGACATGTCCATATTGAAACAATCCTTGCAATTATCATTATCTTCCTTACTCAAATCCTAATTCAAATTACTAAAGAAAGTCTATTATTACATGTTCTATTAACAAAATATAGAATGGTGCACATAATATTTTTATGCATAATATTCTCTATACATATAGACTAATTCTTAAGATATTATAATAATTATCTAGGCTAATTAATAATAATATAAAAAATTATATATTCGGAGTTGTTTTCACCTAAACTAGGAATAAGACATTGCATCAACAGTAAAAAATAGTTTACAATAATAATAAATAAATAATGTTTTTGTTTTTATTAACTATCAATAAGATTATAATAATAAATTATATTAGTTAATATAAATATAGAATATACCATTTTATATTTAGCCAAATATAATTTATAATTTAATATTATTGTATTATGAACCACCCTTCACAATAGAAAGCAATTTTGAAGGAATAAAATATTTCGGAGAGAGCATCATGAAAAAAAATATAAATAATATTATTTCTAATAGAATAAATATTATTTAAAAACTATTTGGAAAAAAAAGGTACAATCTTACTTATAGAGGTACTGGCTTTTTCATTAGAATCCACCAATACAATTTCAAGAAATATTGCGATCTTTCATTGTTTCAAATTAGCTAGAAAAAAATTCACTAAAAAAGTCATTTTTTCTATTAGTTAGACTACGTCTAAAAAAACCTTTATTATCAAATTTTTAAAAATATTTATTTTATATGTTTTCAATTTTTTCTAACTTTAATGATAATGCTAATTGAATATTCGATGCATACCTACTTTTTCATGATAAAATAGTGTAGAAATAAGTGTTATTTGTTATTTTCTACATGTCTTTCCATTATCTTCTTTGTAAACACCATCATGCATGTGCATTACCATTTTTTGTAGTGACTAACTTAGAGGAATGGATTCCATGGAATGCTTTTCAGTTATGATTTTCTTTATGATATAGCTTGACTGAGTAAGAATTTTACCATATGTTTCATACTTCTAGCTATATATATAATCGATCTAGGTTACACATTTTGGCAAGAGAGGGAGAATTTAGGTGAAAAAATAGCATGTGATTAAGTAGTTTAACCACCCTATCCAACCATCCATTTGTAAGTGGCCGATAAAGCTTCTTGTGTGCTAAGAAGATAGATTTATTAATATACTTGAATTGAAAATTTATGCACTCAATTTAGCATTTAATCTCTCCAAGCTTGATTGGTTTTTGAGGTCTTAAAATACACATTTCTAATAGCTCTTATGCAAATTTTTGTAAGCTAGTGAAATTAGGGAAAAATTTGTCCTTAGGTGCTGGATTGGATCATGTTTGATTGAGGAAGGAATATTCTATCCAATGGAATATGAGTTTGAAATTTTCTAATTCGTATGATATTTTTCATATATTTTTCTCTTAAACATAATGCTTCATTTCTTTATAGATATAAAGAGGCTCGATGAAAAAACAATAACAAAAAAAACAACAAATTAAAAATTACCACTATCTTAGTTTACTATTCATGTAATAGTTGAAAAACAAATTATGGGAATACATGTGTTTGCAAATTCAATTGAAATATTTCTTGGTAAACATAAAATAATGATAAAAAGTATATTTTTTCATAAACAAATAAATTTTTGATATGAAAAACATAGTTCTCTAGTTGTAGATCATGATTATAGATATATATATATATGAACAAAATCTACTCCTCTTCTCCTCTTCAATTGGGTGCACGAGAATGAAAATTGATTCATCAATGTTATAATACTTTAGAAATGATGTAATTAATGAAAGAGGTATGTTTGTAAATTTTATTGAAGTTACCTTTTGTACATAAATAATCGTAAAACCATGAATTCCTATGGAGGATGTAGTGGGTGAATTTTTTCTACAAAACAAGAAGGAAATACATTCGAGAAATTCAAATTCTATGGGAGATTGAAAAATAGTTCCATGATCAAAACGCATGTGTGAAACCATTGCCATAAAACCTAATTTTATGATGTCCAAGGAAATCAGTTTAAATAACAACTTATTTTTGATAAATTAAGGAAATTCACTTACAAAAATTACAAACTCTAAAAATAAAGTTTAATTGAGCGTTTTGTCATTATGCATTAGTGAATACTATAGATGTATTCCAAAGAGTAATTTACAAGAGAAAGTTGTTGTAGAAAATTTTAGACTTCAAGAAAAATATAAATAAATTGTTGGGTTATTCAACGAACTTAAAGACAACCCGAGCAACACAGCTGTCACAAATTAAAAATTAAACTGTATTTTTAATTAAAGTGTATTTTTAAAAATTAAACTGTATTTATAATTAAAGTTTATTTTCCTCCAAGCATTAGATACAAAAATTGTAATAACACAATTGTAATTTTTAATTCATAAGACCAAATTTTCAGTATTTTCCAAAAAAGAAAAAAGATTACAGCTCCCAAAAATTAAACAAAAAAATTGAGGAGGGAAAGGAGAAGATGCTGGAGGTATTGGAATGTAAAGAAAATACACAAGCCTCTTTTATTACATATGACAATCATTAATCATAAGAAAACATAGAAAATAGAAAGGAGACAATTGAATACTTAAATGTGGGTTGCTCTCTACAAACTAATCTCAATACCATGATATAAGGGACGATGAAATAAAGATCTCATTTTAAACCAAATTAGAAGGGAGAAATGGCTACCATAAATCATTGTGCTTGAAAATTGGGGTAAATGAAAATTAGTATCTTCAAATTTTTTTAGATCTCCCTTGAAATAAGGCTATGCTAACCTGTATGCCAAATTTTCTTATAAAATAATTTTGGGGCTACTATTAATAATGCACTATGATACAAGAAACATTTCCATTAGAAATTTGAAACCCTTAAAGTTTTTCCAAGGGTTAAATTTCACTACTAAAATTTTCCACTAGGATTATTTTTTGTTGAAATATACATGCAAAAAAATATTAGTATAGATAATCACAATATAAAGTGTAATAAAGTTATAGTTTAGTTAATTTCTATGCCTTTTTAATTTATATGGCTTTCGTAGTTTGTTAATTTAATGTTAATATTTTCTTTTACCTTAAATTGAAAATAAATTCCAAAACAGATATGCCTATGATGATGCTAATTGGAAAAATAGATCTTCCATAGTTATAATTTAATTATTAAGTTGATGGCATATATTTAAACCTAATGGAATATGTTGGAACATTCACAGTAATATTGACATATTTCTACCCTGAAATGTGCCACTAAGATTTTTTGTTGTTGTTGAAATATGCATGCCATTTTGTTTCTTTTTAAATAATAACAATATAATTTTTAATAAAGTTATAATTTTAGTATTTTCTTTTAATGTTAAGATCCTAGTTCTTAACTTATGGCAACACTTCTTGTTACTATAAATAACTCATCAAAATGTTCCAACTCACATCATCCATGTAGTGATATTGGATCATACATATAATATATTAACATATTACAACATTTACCATTAAAAAATTTGTCATATTCCATGTCTTGGTTCATTCTTTGGGAAAATAGTGTCATCCCCATAGTTTTCCAAGACATTTATAATCATGTCATTTAGATGTCCATGATAGTACTTATTCAGATTACATGTCAATGGAATAAGTGATTATACCCTCCAAACAAACTGGTATTTTATTTATACCTTATTCATTGTGGGTATTATTCCTCTAGAATCTAATAATTTATCATACACTCCATATAGAGTGGCATTTACTTCTCAACTGAATAATTTTTTTTTTAATATTTCAATAGATATATTTATTTTACTAATTATATTTAGGTAATTTTTAACATTATCTTATTTAAAATTTAATTATAAACCAAAAAATATAATTTTAAAATATTAAATTTATGTAGTATGAATAAAATTTTATTTTTAACCCTAAATTTATCAAACAACACAAAACTATTTTAATATCATATCTAATATTTTAGGTTTTTTTATTTTTTTGAAATGATAACTTTTATTTATGGAGGGTCAAAGCTCATTAAAACAGATGAGTTTATATATATAGAAGTTGAGTTTGTCTAGTGGGGAGTGATTTTCTATAGAAGGGCCAAGCTACTTTATGAAGGATGTAATTCTTGTGCAAAATTGACTTCAACATTAACCCTATTAGCCACAATTATAGCCAAAACATGCCAAATTTCTTATTTACTCATAATTTCCAAATGGAGTGGTTTCCATGTATTCTTACTCTCCAAATTAATAAAGAACTTGGCTAAGCTATCATTGTTCATTCTTTTAATAAAGGTTTCATATTTGGAACCATGCAAATGTTTGAGTAAATGTATCTACCATCAATGTTCTCTTCTTTGAATAAAAAGTGTTTCAAGAAACGTTTTCATGCAAAGTGATTTTGAAAATGTATGAAAGAAAATCTTTAGAATTACTACAAGATTCACTCGCGTGTTTTATTTGGTGACATTAAGGATCATGATTGTGTAATTTGACATAATGAAAACTTCCAATCACCTCGAAAGAAAGAAAATTATGCATTTTTTTATTCAAATGAATATTATAGTAGAAACAACACATAAGGATGGATCATAGATTCTTTGGATTGTTATTGTGTATGTGAGAGTGAGAGGGGACCTCACCCATATATGCCTTTGCAATTCATGTGATGTAATGAAGATCATAATGCATGGCCCACTGGAAGCTTGCTCTAATGATCCATATATGCCTTTGCAATTCATGTGATGTAATGAAGATCATAACGCATGGCCCACTGGAAGCTTGCTCTAATGATTTTAAGACCCTACGATTTTTTGATACATGAATGTACCCTAAGGACAAATTGAATCCATTTATATTTATCTTCTAATTTTTATTTGAATCTAATTACAGCCAAGAGAAACATCCATGAAGAAGATGAAGGCAAAAAAAGAAGCAAAAAACAATCAAAATTATACATAAAACCATACAAAGTAAAGTGGGCATGTTATTTTTAGAAGAAAACTCTATACTAAAAAAATTTAAACACCCAAATCCAATAACAAAAATAATATAAACTATGTCACTTCCCATATGACTTAGAAAAAGAAGTAAACACACGAGCAATTAACTATCAAATATGTTTTGAAATTTTTAAAACCTTTAGTATTAAATACCTTTAAAATATCAATATAAAAGAAATTACATTTTTATTAGAAATTTACATATTAGCACAATTATATAAATTAAATGGTTAGAAAATGTTAATAAACAACAAACACCCAAACATTTGCTTCATAATAAATCTCACTTTGCTAAAATAAAAAAATAAAAAAAAACGGAATTAACTATACCATTATTATTATTACAAGTTTAACATATATTCATTTGAGAAAGCATGGAATAAATTTTTTATCCATGAAGATTTATATCCATTTTATTACTGATTTTCTTAGTCTATAAATAGGGTATGTTATAATACCATGGGCAAGACCCATGGCTTCTGTATCTGAAGCCCAAAAAAACATAACTCATTTCATATGAAACTTGCTCATAAGAGATTTTGTTAATTAAACAATTTCACTAAATCAACAAAAAAAAGTACAACCACCTTCCACATAAATCTGAGTCTTTGATTTGTGTATACTACTAAAAAAATTATAGAATATTTAATGGTCCTACCATAAATCTAATAATAATTAATAATTAGATTTAAATTTTGGAATCTCTATTCTATTTTAAAAGAAACATGGTGATATAATTAAGTTTGACTTCATCTTAATTTTGAGTTACCAATCACATTTGTAAATGACTAAACATGTAATTTGATATTAAAAACTTGGGATTTCAAATTAAAAAATGCATATCAAACTTAAGAGTAAATTTGTTACTAGTGAAACCTAAACAAACACATGCTACATATATTATTGAATATTGAAACATATAGAAAGACATGCTATATATATTATTGAATATTGAAACCTACATAAAAACATGCTATATATATTATTGAATACATAAAAATGGAAGAAATAGAGAAATGTAACTAGCTCTTGGATCATTTGTAATAACTTTAACACATTGATTATTAATAATAGAAAACACTCCACAAGAAAGAACTTACCCTAAACTAGATTATATAAAAGTATCAAAAAAATAAAAGATAAAATATAAATGCAAATGAAAAACTTGTGATTATCAATTAAAATGAAAAATTATTGAACCTAAATGAAAATATTCTATTAAATTGAATGAATGCTTTAAGACAGAAATAGAGAAATATAAGATGCTCTCTAGCTTCTGTGGTTAACCTTGTAATATTATTTGAATTTGAATTGTTGACTTCCAAAACAAGAGCAGAAAAAGACTACCCCAAGATTACATAAAACACTACTTTACCGAATATCAAAGATTCCACTTAAATTCAAGCTCAACATTCCAAATTTGCACCGACGTGGATAGATGTGGATGTGAAGAGAATTCCTTGAAAAGCATCTTTTTCACTAGAATTGAATTTCAAGAAAGCCCAACTACTTTGCCCTAGAATAGAGCATCTGACGCTTTCTTGTGGTCCACTCCTTTAACGGATCACAGCTTTTTTGAGATAGACGAGGAATGGAATTTTTATGTCGGTTTAGTAGATGATGTTGTTGTGCGGTGCATAAATATATGGCTGCTTGCAACGAATAGTTCGAAGTTCTATCTATCATCTGTATTTGCACCGAATCTTTTTTGTATTTGCAGCGAATTTTTTTGTGTTTGCAGCACTATTTTTGTATGGCCGTTACTTGTAGAGAAGAAGAGCTTAGGATTTTCGTGTCCTCATGCTCTCTTGACTGTTCGTTTATGGGAAGCGCCATTTTGGTGTCTGCTTTTTGTGTCTTGGTTCCCAATCAAACGCTGTGTGTCTTTGTTCCGAATCAAAGACTCTGTGGGTAGAATTTAATGGCCAAAATTTGTAGGTTGACCGAAGAGGACAGCAATGGATCTGGAACTCTCATCATCCGTCCCAGGGGACAATGAATTTGGACCGTTTCAGAAGATCCCCGCTACATCCAATCGATTTTATTCATTTCGATATACCATCTATCTCTTTGTAAATCTGACTATTCCAGAAGATCCTCTCCTGTATCCAAATGATTGAGATCAATGCTATTTCTTGATTATGTTATTCTTTGTATATCTCGAAGTAAATTCATTCATTTCGGCCTTGTGTTTGTCCTTTCCTATGATTTGATGCACAGGAACCGCCGAGGGGAGAATTGTTATCTTCCAATGCGCTCTTGTTGCTGGTGTTACGAAAACCCTTGTTGGACTATTCTCCTCCGCTGCTCCAAATTCGTTTCAGGTACTCTGTTTATTTCGTGTGTTTATTTAAATTTTAGATAATGTGTTGTTAATGTAATTTTGTTCTTTCTATTTCATTTTCTTTAATTAGTTTAATCTCTTCAAACGAGGCTCCTGTCATTAATCTCGTTTGAATATCATTAATCTCGTTTGAATATCATTACTCTCGTTATTTAGATTTCATTTTTGTGTAGCCTTTCAATTTTATGTTGGTTGCAACAAAAGTATCTTCAGCCAAGTCATTGTGCATGGTTTTACGTCGGGTTCAGGTCCTTGGTTCAAGCCTCCTTCTCTGTTGTTGAGGATGAGATTAAGGCTACACGTTTATTAACTTTTTGCATCTGTTACTTTCGAAGTTTTCGGTCGGCAGAGTAATTTTATAACACAATATGATATCGCTGTACTTTCTAAGTTTTCGGTAGTCAAAAGGCAAACTTCTTTGAAATTTTTCACTCGTTTATGTGAAGTTAACCAACTTGAACGTAAACCAAAGCCCTCAAAGGATTAGTCAGGGCTCCATTTGTTTGAAAATTTTCACTGGTTTCTGTGAATTTAATCAATTTGAATGTAAACCAAAGCCCAAGGATTAGTCACGGCTCCTGTGATTCCCACATTTCTCAACATTGTATTTGCATTTCTTTCTAATTACAAATATACAAGTGTCAAAAGTATAAATATACAAATATATTCTTATGTTTTGGAAGATGGGTCGGACGACCATTTCAACCGTTGCCAAAACCCGTATTGTTATGTTCTTGAGCTAGTGGTAGTTTGCTTAAGTTCCGTCGTACTTACGCTTATGACGAGTGGAGGTTTTCGAAAATTTGGTTGTGTTGGTTACGATTATGACGAGCCGAGGTTTTCGAAAATTTCGTTGTGTTTGTATGTTACTCATATGGGGGCATTTCAGGGCATTTCAGAATTTGTGTCTATGCAAAT